>CAKNXH010080649.1:0-12776 GCA_932178445.1 Andricus quercusramuli | reverse complement strand
TCATGTGTCATTTGTCATGGTATATATCATGTCATGTGTCATAACATGTCATGTCGTGTCATGTCATTTGTCATGCTATGTGTCATGTCAAGTGTCATATCATGTCATGTCATGTGTCATGTAATGTGTCATGTCATATGTCATGTCATGTGTCATGTCATGCCATACCATTTCATACGTCATTTGCCATGGTACGTGTCATTTCATATGTCATGTCATGTCATTGATCATTTCATGCTGTGTGCCATCTCATGTGTCATGTATCACGTCATGTCATGTGTCATGTCATTTGTTGTGTTATGTCATGTCATTTCTCATTTGTTATGCTATATGTCTCATGTCATGCGTCATATCATGTCATGTCACGTATCATGTGTCATGTGATGTGTCATGGCATGCCATGTCATGTGACATGTCATTTCATATTTCCTCGAGGGTCCGTGAAACTCCTCTCGCGTCCATAAAAAGTGACATTTGGTCTCTTCTATCTCGAAATCTAGCTTTTTTTGGACCCAGTGTCTAAGGACTTTATTTGATCAGGATATTATAAACTACATTATACCAGAGTTTCAGCCAATTTGACCGGAACCATATTTTCCATAGATGTGTGCGGGGTCCTTTCAGATCCAGGCACAGTGAACATTTTTTCCCTATCACCTTCCTTCCTTTCTGATTCCAATTATTATAAAATAAAATTTTAATTTATAAATAGATTTTTTTTATCTAACAAGCTTCTGTTATGTAATTTTGTGCATTTACATAAGTTTTATGAAGATGTAACTCCTTATGATTGAAAACACTTAAAAATTAAAAAAGAAAGGTGATATTATGATATTCTTGTACTTATCAACAGTAAGGTTGCCTGTGGGGACGTTCAGACATTACTTATTCATATTAATCAAGACTTTCAATTAATGAAAGCATGAAACCCTTAACACCGGCAATAATGGTTGTCTAAGGAAGATTCAATAGAATACTTTAATAAGTTTCTTTGAATATGTATACTGGGTTATACAAAAAGGCATTGATATTATGCTCTTGATAATTAAAAATGAAGAATATTTTCAAATTTTACTGTTTTTTATAGAGTATAACTTTATTGACTAACTCCCACCTTATATTGTAAGTTTTTCATTAAGAATTTTTAATTTAAAGTAATGGTTACAAATAATATTATAATTAATCAGAAACTTTATTTTATTGATTAATTTTATATGTTATTAAATAGAAATATAAAATAAAATTTTTTTGTTACTCAACTCTCCAGTGAGCTTCACTGTGTGTAACAAGAAACAAATTTTTGGTGTTGTATAAATTATCCTTCATATTTCAGAAATCGATAATCTTTAGTTAATAAATTCAAAATATTCAGAGAGAAAAAATGCAAATGAAACTTAGAGATGAAAACAATTAAATAGATTGATTTATTGAGTACTATGTTACTGGGATAATTACGTTTTCAAAAATGGGGAAAATATTTCAAGGACGACTGTACCTTATTTGAGCAGACTGTGCGTGAACAATTTTCGCGCATGCGCAGTTTGAAGATGGCTTACTTTAGAACCTGGTGAAAAAGCTGCGCATGCACACATTCGAGATGAGGTACTTTAGACACTAGCATAGATAACTTTAAACACTGGTGTTGGTATCTTTTTGAAATAAATTTACATTTAACTTGAACGAATGTTTTAATGATTGAAGTTTTGTTGGTAGGGTTGCGTAGCCCCCAATCACACAATCACCTATTTTGCGCACTTGTATCACAAATAACTATTAGATCGAATGGATATCTTAGGAACGTGAATAAAAGTGACATAGATACTGTAAATTCAGTTCTTTCCTTATCTTATGGTCTCATTAAAGCACACAAAGTTGATTATCCACTGAGACCTGCAATATCAACAATAGGTTCTCCGACAAGAAATTCAGAAGAATTACTTAGTAACATCATTAACAAATCAATCAAAATTTCAAAAAACTTGTGTTGCCGCGGTGAAATTTGGTGCTGAGTTTTTCTGATAATTATGGTGAAATTTGAGGTTAGTGGATTGTGGATGTATGTAGAGGGGTTCGTTTGTGAGGGATTGATCGAGAGATTGAAAGATTATCAAGGGGGTGAGGATATTTTTGGTGATCAGGACAGATTTGTGTGGAAGTTGAGGTTAGGTGGGTTTGAGGTTTGAGACAGAGTGGGAGGACCAGGTTGGTCGTAGCAGACGTAGCAGGGCAGGGTGAAGAAGGAAAAAGACAAGGCAGGTAGACGCGGCCATAGATGGAGATAGAGAACGATAGGAGGCGGGATCGTTTGAATTGGATTCATGGCTAGCGGAGCGAATACTATCAAGGAAGCAGGGATTCAGATCAGGAAGTTTTAAGTACACTGAAAGGGGAGAACAAAGAAAGGAGGGCAATGGGAAAGTATGGGAAAACGGTAGAAAAGGCTAGATTGAGGGCGAAGAGCGTGGGGTCGATTGAGGCATTTATCAACAGGAAGAGAGGGGAGAGGAGAAGCAGTGAAGACAAGGAAGATATAGGGTCAAGCTTGAGAAATACACAAACGTACCGAACGCCGCCGGAAAAACATAGTTTTGTAGAGAAGGATGAGCCAAATAAGGGGATAAAAAGAGACAGAGCTGAGGCTAAAGATCCGATCGGAAAGGAAAGATTAAAAGAAACGCGTGAAATGATAGAAGTAACGGGGATGTATGAAGAAAATCAGGAGAAAAGGGTGGAGGAAATAAGGAAAGAAATTAGACAGGAAATGGCCGAACTTAGGAAAGAAATGAGGAAATGGGAGGAAGTCAGGGAAAAGCTAGAGAAAAGGATGCAGATGTTGGAGCAAAGGCTAGAAAAAAAGGAAGAGCCTAATAAAAAGGTAGATGAGTTAGAATGTAGAATAACAAAATTGAAAGCTCAAACCGTGAGTTTGGAGTTGGGGAGAGTGGGAATAAGTAGAAGGAAATGCTGAGAAAAATAGAACAAAGAATAGAAAAGAAAGAAAAAGAAGAAAGAAAAAGAAACATAGTGATAAAGGGTCTAACATAGTTATTCATCACGAATAAAATTAATTTGGCCATACGGTGATATAAAATGCAATGGATTTAAATGTTAAAGAATCATAATTTATTTGTCATAACCGACGTACGTTTCGACCTGATTGCAGGTCTTCTTCAAAGGTAATTATCACCTGAGTCAAAAATTAATATAATTTTCAATTCTATTTTGATATACATTTTTTTGTTAAAAGTTAAAAAGTAAGTTTCAAAACACTATTCGTTTATTTACCTGTAGTGATGTTGATAGATCCTTAACACATTTCAATTTTATTGTATATATTATAAAATTCTCTTAGTTTATCCACATTACGGTTTCAATATGAAAAACTTAGTCTTCATTTAAATAAAACATGATCTATCCTTTTATTTATATATTTCGTCAAGATTGAAATTGAAACCTCAAAAATTTAAAGAGGCTTCAATATTAAGTGGTAACTACATTTGAGAATAAGTGAAGTGTTGTGTTTCGTACAGACAACCATATACTATCAATGTATTCAAGATCAAGCTAGCTTACATTCAGTGATTAAGAAGGATGATATTAAATTAGTCTCTCAAATGAAAAGTGCGCCAAATTTTTTAAAGCTTTTTTTAAAATTTAATTTATATAATGCTTTGGTAAATTCGGTTAATATTCAATAATTCTGTTTTTAAATTAATGGATGTTTTAATATGTTTATTAATAAAAATGAACTCAATAATTTTTCTTTTATTAGTATTGTTTTCTCGTGCTAAAATTTTGATATTATCTATTTTGAAATCAGAACAATGATTTAATTCCCATGCATGTTGTGATAAACCAGTATTTTGATTTCCCAGTTCACAATCCCTTTTATATTCGTATATCCGAGTTTGTAATCTCCTGCCAGTTTCTCCAATATAAATTTCGTTGCAGCATTTACAATTGATCAGATATACAACTAGATAAATTTTCTTTGCAATCTTTATCTTTATTTCTAAACGAAGGAAGTTTATTTAGTGTGTGGTTGTTTGTGAAATGAACATTGATGTTGTATTTTTTTAACGAAGATCTAAGACGTTCTAAGAAATTTTCAATATATGGTGTAGAAACTTTAAGGTCTGTTTCTTCATAGGTTTCATTCCATTTTTTATTTTTTGAGGAACTATTATATATTTCAAATATTCTTCCTTTAATTATGTTATTTATTAATTGAAGTGGGTAATTATCCACTAGTCCTTTAATTAAACCTACTTTTTGAGCAAATAAATGATGAGAATTATAATTTAAATAACGTCCTGACCATGACATTTTTTTATACCAATTTGTGATTAAGTTTCCTTCTGAAGTTTTCATGATTAATAAATCTAGATATGTTATTGAATTGTTTGTTTCTTTTTCAATAGGAAATTTCATTGAATCTTCTAAGCTGTTGAAAATATTTATGAATTCATTCATTTTGTCTGATGGAATAATAGCCAGGATATCATCCACGTATCTTTTATAAAGAATAGGAGTAAAACTTAAATTATCAAAGGCGCTTTTTTCAAGATCTTCCATTACTAAATTTGCTACAATAGGAGATAAAAGAGAACCCATTAGACAATCTGAAATTTGTTTGTAAAATTTATTGTTGGAAGAAAATATTGTATTATTTAACACTGTTCTAGTAGCGATTAGAAATTCGTTTTTAGTGATTTTTGTTAAGTTTTTATTATTATTTAATTTTTCTTCAATGCAATCTAATGCAAGTTCCAATGGAATGCTGTCATACATTGATACTATGTCAAGTGAAACTATTGAATGTGAATTAGGAACTTTGATACTTTTCAGTTTTTCTTTCAAGTCCCAAGAATTTTGAAGAAACGCTTGAGTTTTTCCTGAAACTGGTCTTAAACAATTTTAAATATGTTTGGCTAAATTATAAGTAGTAGAAACTACTGAAGAAACAATCAAACGCCATTTTAAATCAGGTTTGTGAACTTTTGGGAGAGCATATGCTTTAGAAACCACACTATTATGTGATTTTAGTCTATATGACGTACTTTCATTTATCAATCTTTTATTTTCCCATCTAATAGCAATATCATTGCATTTTTGTTCAAGAGTTGGAAGGCGACTCGACGGATGGCCGACAACAGACGGCCAAACCAATGATAGTGAGCGATGTAACGCTTAAAGGACCGAATATGACCGAAGACCCGGACGCCATTCAGATTGTTGAGACGGTTGCTGAAAGAGACGACTGGGAACTTCAGACTCACTCCTCACTAGTAGTCCAGTCGACGAAGCTCTGGAATAACATTTTCAAGGCTGCATCAGAAATGGATGCATTTTTGCATACACCCTATTTTTGAGGTGAGAAACCCGAATCTGAAATCAATTTTCAGTTATAATGCTTTTCTCTCGCCGAAAATGGATTTTCCGAAGTTTTCCGCTTTTTTCGCAGGAACTACTGATTGTACCAAAAAAATAATGCAACCACGTTGCCGGGAAGGTCCTCTTACATAGATAACGACTGTCAAATACATTTCGATAATCGTAAAATCTCAAGAAACGAGCGATTGTTTGAAACCGCGATATATATGGATATAGTGCGCGTGGTGCTCCCACCGACTGATACGTCAGCAAGAGAAAAGTGGGGGGAGAGAGAGAGAGAGAGCGCACGCGCTTCAGTCGGCGAGAGGAAAGCTTGGTAACTGAAAATTAAAAATGTTATTTCAGGGCTTCATTGACTGGACTATGAATTCAATGTGGGAGTTTTAAGATTGAACGTCGAAATGTATTGCATTTTCAACAAAATAGTTGTATTTCCAGCCTAAGAAGATTTTCTAGCAAAAGATATGAATTTTTAATCCAAAATAACGATTTTTTAACAATAACGGAATTCAATTTTAACCCAGTTGTTGCATCAACAACCAAATAGATGAACTTTCAATAATAATAATAAAAATGTACAAAAAAATAGTTTAAAATGTAACCAAGTAGTTAAGGTTTTAAGCCAAAAAGACGATTTTTTTAAGTAAGTTGAATATTCAACAGGAGTGTTCATTTTAAACCAAGAAAGATGAATTTTCAACCTACAAAGATGCAATTTTCACCTAACTGGTCAAATTTCAAAACTAAAAGAAAATAAAATATATCCCATAACAAAAAAGTTTATTTTCAACTACAAAAGAGGGCATTTTTTCCAAACATTGAATCGTTAGAGTTTCAGTTTAAATGGTTAATTGTCAACATAAAAAAAAAAACAATTTTCAACCGAGAAGACTGATTTTGTACCGAAGAAGCCGAAAATTTTATTTTTCAACAAAAAACTTAATTTTATACACATATTTCTTTCAAAAAAAATAGCTCTTCCCCTTTCCCCTGGAATTCGCACCGAAGGGACGTGCGCTCGGATCGCCCTGAACATTGTGCAATCTCCCGAAAATTCCGCTTGTTCTGTTCGCCCGTGTTTACATTAAAAAAAAAGGTACAAATCGTTGATTCTCAGAGAGCTTCTAGTGAGAAAGTTGTTCCGCAGGGATAACCGAATAAATCTGCGCAAGCAGCATGTTATTTTGTTTTGTATATCACAAGATATCACGAGCTTACTAAAACGAAATGATGCGCGCTGAGGAAACAATTGCCGTTACTGCATATAGGTTGTGTATGAGAAATGTTGAAAATTTTACACACTTACCTCAAAGATATCTTGTGATATACAAAACGAAATAATATGCTGCTTGCGCAGGTTTATTCGTTAATCCCTACGGAACAACTTTCTCACTGAAAGTTCTCTGAGAATCAACGATTTGTACCTTTTTTTTAAATGTAAACACGGGCGAACGAGACAAGCGCGAATTGTCGGGAAATTGCTTAACGTTCAGGGGCGCTCGAGCGCACATCCCGTTCTTCGATCCGTCCCTCCAATTTCGGAACACGTTGGCACGGTCTTATTATAATCTGAATATTCCCATAATTTATATATTCTATAATATATAAAAATATATATAATATATAATATATATATATATATATATATATATATATATATTCCCGTAATCTGAATATAATATAAAATAATCTTATTTTACCGAAAATAAAATATAAAAAATACATGAGTTCTCAACTCAAAAAGATCAATTTTTGAACGAAAAAAGAAATATTTAAATTTTCAGTTAAAACAAATAATTTTCAGCCAAGAAAAAAGGACTTTTCCACAAAATAGTTGAATGCTCAACTGAAAAAATATCAGTTTGATTTCCAACTTGGAAAAAACGAACATTCAATTTTCAAAAATGAGTTTTCTACCAAAAAGTGTGGAAATTTCGGTTTTCTTGGTAGAAAAGTAATCACATTAGTTGTAACTTGACCTTTTTTTAAAACTTTTTTTCTTGTTGAAAGTTAAATTATTTTCTTGAAAATTCGTTTCTTTTTGTTGCTGGAAATTCATTTTTCTAACTTAAAATTTGTCTATTGTATTTCTGGGTAAAAATTGTTCTTTTTCAGTTCAAAATTCGTGTATTTTGTTCGAAGTTTGTATTTCCTGGCAGAAAATTCATCTTTTGGGTTGAAAATTAAACTCTTTGGTTGAATATTCATTTTTGGTTGAGGATTCATTGTTTTAGTAAAACAAGCATTTCTTTAACTGAAAATTTAACTATTTTTTGAACTAAAAACGTTAATATTCCATTGTTCCTTACAAATTTATCTTTTTTAGTTGAAAATTCATGTATTTTGTTAAAAATTAGTATTTTTTGGTAAAGAATTCTTTTTTTGTTTGTTGAAGATCCATCGTTTTAGTCGAAAATTCAAGTTTTGGGTTGGAGATTCATAAATGTAGTTAAAAATTCATTTCTTTGGTTAAAAATTTAACTATTTGGTTGAAAATCAAAACTTTCTGGTTGGAAATTTATCTGTTCTGGTTGAGGATAAAAATATTTTTTTGGTTCAATGAAGATTCACGTTTTTTTTTTCAAAAGTATCTTTTTTTGGTGGAAAATTAATCTTCTCGGTAGAAAATATATCTAATTTAGGTGAAAGTTCAACTATTTGGTAGCAAATTTGTTTTTCGTCGTTGCTGAAAATTGATTTTTCTGAATGAAAATTTGACTATTCTATTTTCAATTAAAAGTTGATCTTTTTCAGTTAAAAATTCGTGCATTTTCTCCAAAGTTTGTCTTTCTTGTTAGAAAATTCATCTTTAAAATTGAAAATTCAACTGTTTGGTAAAAAAAAATCATTTTTTAGTTGAAGATTCATTATTTTATTCAAAAATTCATTTCTTCAACTAAAAGTTGAACTATTTGGTTGAAAATTCATTTTATTGTTAGTCGCAAATAAATTTGTGTAATAAATATTTCATTGTTGCTTGAAAATTGATATTTTTCCAGTTCAGAGTTAATGTATTTTTTTGAAAATAGGTCTTTTTGGTAGAAAACTCATTTTGAAAAATTGAATATTTTATTTTCTGTAAAATAAGATTATAATAAGACCGTACCAACGTGTACAGAAATTTCGGTGCGAATTCCAGGAGAAAGGGGAAAAGCTATTTTTTTTTAAAGAAATATTTGGTATAAAATTAATTTTTTTGTTGGAAAATAATATTTTCGGCTTCAAAGTTCAACAATTTGGTGGAAAATTTATTTATTTTGGTTAAAATTAGTCTTTTTTAGTAGAACACTTATCTTCTTGGTACAAAATCAGTCTCCTTGGTTGAAAATTGTTTTTTTGTTGTTGACAATTAATCATTTAAACTGAAACTCTGACGATTCAATTTTCTGAAAAATTTCCCTTTGATTCGAAATTTCACCTATTTGGTGGAGGATTGTACTATTTTGTTAAGAATTCGTTTCTTTTTCGTTTAATTCAATCGTTTGAAAGTTCGTCTTCAGGTTGAAAATAAACTTTTATGTTGAAAATTCAACCTTTCGGGTTGAAAATTGAATTATACTCTAAAAAATTGGTCTTTTTAGCTTGAGAATTCAACTGTTTCTGGATAAATTTGTATTTTCTTTTAGTTTTGAAATTTGACCACTTAGGTGAAAATTGCATCTTTTTTGGTTGAAAATTCATCTTTCTTGGTTGAAAATGAACATTTCTGTTGAATATTCAACGGTCTTCGAAAAAAATCGTCTTTTTGGCTTAGAACCTTAACTACTTGGTTAAATTTTAAACTATTTTGTTGTACATTTTTATTATTATTGAAAGTTTATCTATTTGGTTGTTAATGCAACAGTTGGGTTAAAATCGAATTCCGTTATTGTTAAAAAATCATTATTTTGGATTAAAAATTCATCTCTTCTGCTAGAAAATCTTCTTAGGCTAGAAATTCAACTATTTTGTTGAAAATGCAATATATTTCGACGTTCAATATTAAACCTCCCATATTGAATTCATAGTCCAGTCAATGAAGCCCTGAAATAACGTTTTTAATTTTCAGTTACCAAGCTTTCCTCTCGCCGACTGATGCTCGTGCGCTCTCTCTCTCTCTCTCTCTTTCTCTCTCTCTCTCTCTTTTCCCCTTCTCTCTCGCGGTAAACTTCGGAAAATCAATTTTCGGCGAGAGAAAAGCATTGTAACTGAAAATTAATTTCAGATTCGGGTTTTTCACCCCTAAATAGGGTGTACGCAAAAATGCATCCATTCCTGATGCAGCCTTAAAAATGTTATTTCAGAGCTTCGTTGACTGGACTATAGAAGAAGGAGAGACTCCAGACGGAGAATAACTTCAAACACCTCAAATCAAGATGACGAAGCGCTTCGGAATAACCGCGTCAACCCCTTATCATGTCAAATCTAAGGCTTCTGAAGGACACGTGAGTAATACTTCAATTGCAGATTTGGTTTCTAAAGCGGTTACTGATAAATTGCAACAGACGTTAAAATTAGATAGATCATTAAATGACTCCCTACCGATAGGAATCGGCGCAATTAGCATCGCTTTGAATCATAATGAAACCAGCGTGCATAGGAGGTACACTTTAACAAAAAAAATGAGATACGAGACCTTCGAAAATTTCCTATATACAGAACTGAAAGCTAAAAGACTGTTTTATGTACTTGACAAAAATGAAAGATCTAAAATAGATAGTCTAAAACTTGAGAACGACGATATTAAGACGAAAGATATAATAATTATTCACGTTCACGAAGAATACAATGACAGATTTTCTCACTTGAGCAACCCCATTGACTTACTAAAGGAAATTAAAAGAATAAAAACGCAAGAAATTGGGCTTACTAAACACACCGCGTACCAGAAATTGATCAATATCAAATATGAAAAAGAAAAAGAGACGGGCTTTGACTTCTGCGCGAGATTCGATGAGACTGTAAGGACCTATGAAGCTCATCTGAAAGGCGCAAAATATCCTGAAGATGAAAAACGCAATCTCTTCTATAACGCGGTTAAAAGATCCGTTCCAGCAGTCGTGACTGCGGACTGTTTAGGCGAATCCGAAGATTCTAACTCGTGTGACCTCGTGAAACTAAGAAAGCTTGTTTTGCAGCTTGGAACCACAAAAATTGCAAAGGCTTCCACGATTGCCTTGCACGTAGGAGACAGGCCACACCATCCTGAAAGGCACAGCTTATGCTTTTCCTGCGGGGGAAAGGGGCACGAACGCCAGTACTGCCCAAGTCCAAATCTGAGACACTGCTACAAATGTCAAAGCACGAAGCATCTGCAGAAGGACTGCCCGACTGACAGGCCTGGACTGAGATTTACGGTTAAAAGATCGAGTTCAGACAAGAACACTGCTATGACGATAGCGCTGTCAAAAGAACAAGAGTCGAGACTGATTGTACCCGCTTGTCACGGTCAGCTAAGCCAAGAATAGCTTCAGGGCGCAATCGAGGCACCTCACATTCTACTAGTAATAGAAGCAGAGGTCAAAGTGCGAGGCAGCTGTCAAAGACACAATTTCATCCTCACGGTCGGTAAGGGAAAGAAATCTATTAATTGTCATTCAGCTAACTGTGAAAAATGCGATGAATACAGCTCCGACGAAAACGAATCAGACGGTAGGAACACTGAACTAGGAAGTTTCATTGCTGATTCGGGCGCGTCTGATCACATTGCTAAAAGTTGACTACTGTTTAAAAACCTGGATGTCGTGGTTACCGGTGTTATCAACTGTGCGAATAAAGACGAGAAAGCAAATTTAAAATTTCAAGGTCGTGGTAACATAGAATTGGCTTTAAAGAACGGAAAGAAAGTTACGCTAACGAAAGTTATTTATGCAAAACACTTAGCCAGAAATTTATTATCACTTAGAAAGTTTGCGGATCAAGGTCTGAGTATATATTTAGACAACAAACGAATAAATATCTATGATTCTGTCAGTAGAGAGACGGTAATCTCCGGAATGTACAAAAGACCGTTTTGGGAAATTAGTTTGAATACGAAAGATAGAACACTACAATCTAGCGAAAATACAGATTGTAAAAGTATTTACGTGAATGTCGCAACTCGAAGTGATAAGATAGCTCAAGGCAAACCAATGCCCAATACTAAAAATGTTGAACCCGCGGCCAACAGAAACAAATTACTTTGCACAATTAATGACAGAATGATTGTTAAAGCGACAGGCACGACAATCCAAGGTATTAAAGGATCAGTAGCTCTTGAAATAGACAAGCTACATAAACTAAACACCGTGATGCTATGGCATACAAGATTGGGGCATATGTCCGCAAAATACATGAAAGTATTCAAACAGATGTATCCAGGAATTAAAAACTTCAATGATTCCGATTTTAACGAAGATTTAAGGGAATGCGACGTTTGTTTCAGAGCAAAATTGAATAAGCTACCTTTTACGAAAGTGCGAATCAGGGAAAACGCGCCCCTCTTGAAGATTCATGCAGACGTAATGGGTTGCATTACTCCTATGACGTATTCCAAACAATATAGATTTATAGTTGCATTCATTGACAATTATTCTCGATATGCAATGGCATACCCACTTAGAAAGAAGAGCGATAGACCAAGTAAACTCAGAGACTTCCTAATTCCTGCTAGAAATCTGATGAAACAAAATGCTAAACTTTGCTATATGAGCTGCGATCAGGGAACAGAATTTACCGGGGCTGAAACAATTAAAGTTCTGAAAGAATTTGGAGCCGAACTGCAAACCGTGTGTCCAGGAACGCCCGAACACAACGGTGTAATCGAACGCTTTAACCAAACTGTTGTTAAGAAAATGAGAGCCTTCCCAGATAACAAACGTGCCTGGACCATAACCTGCCCGATGATCGTCGACCGTGTGCCTGCTATAAAGCATCGCATGGTCGGTAAATGTGCAAGAGACCGACGTGCGTGCATAACGGCTTGAATATGGCTGACAAGTGGCCGGCATGTTAGATGCCCGACTGTCAGACGAGCGTAATAGCCAGCAATAGCGGACACATTCAGATACTCAGCTGCCTCACAGCAGTCCTGTCAATCGGACCGCGTACCAGCACATACACCAGCGACAGGCGGACATTTTGTTATCTGGGTTGTTGATAGACTCAGGCTTTCCGTTAAGCATGTGGGATATAGCGTTAGGAGTAGCAGTATATATACATAACCTAAGCCCACATAAAACGTTGAACATGCAATCCCCTTTGAGCTTGTTCGCTCCTAATCATGAATTTGACGTAAATCAAATTAAACGTTTTGGATGCTTAACTTACGCTAAAGTACCCGACGGAAAGAAGCTTGATGATCGAGCAATTAAATCATTTTTAGTTGGATATTTACCGACTGGTTATATAGTATACGACCCAGA
>CAKNXH010080648.1:0-12776 GCA_932178445.1 Andricus quercusramuli | reverse complement strand
TCATGTGTCATTTGTCATGGTATATATCATGTCATGTGTCATAACATGTCATGTCGTGTCATGTCATTTGTCATGCTATGTGTCATGTCAAGTGTCATATCATGTCATGTCATGTGTCATGTAATGTGTCATGTCATATGTCATGTCATGTGTCATGTCATGCCATACCATTTCATACGTCATTTGCCATGGTACGTGTCATTTCATATGTCATGTCATGTCATTGATCATTTCATGCTGTGTGCCATGTCATGTGTCATGTATCACGTCATGTCATGTGTCATGTCATTTGTTGTGTTATGTCATGTCATTTCTCATTTGTTATGCTATATGTCTCATGTCATGCGTCATATCATGTCATGTCACGTATCATGTGTCATGTGATGTGTCATGGCATGCCATGTCATGTGACATGTCATTTCATATTTCCTCGAGGGTCCGTGAAACTCCTCTCGCGTCCATAAAAAGTGACATTTGGTCTCTTCTATCTCGAAATCTAGCTTTTTTTGGACCCAGTGTCTAAGGACTTTATTTGATCAGGATATTATAAACTACATTATACCAGAGTTTCAGCCAATTTGACCGGAACCATATTTTCCATAGATGTGTGCGGGGTCCTTTCAGATCCAGGCACAGTGAACATTTTTTCCCTATCACCTTCCTTCCTTTCTGATTCCAATTATTATAAAATAAAATTTTAATTTATAAATAGATTTTTTTTATCTAACAAGCTTCTGTTATGTAATTTTGTGCATTTACATAAGTTTTATGAAGATGTAACTCCTTATGATTGAAAACACTTAAAAATTAAAAAAGAAAGGTGATATTATGATATTCTTGTACTTATCAACAGTAAGGTTGCCTGTGGGGATGTTCAGACATTACTTATTCATATTAATCAAGACTTTCAATTAATGAAAGCATGAAACCCTTAACACCGGCAATAATGGTTGTCTAAGGAAGATTCAATAGAATACTTTAATAAGTTTCTTTGAATATGTATACTGGGTTATACAAAAAGGCATTGATATTATGCTCTTGATAATTAAAAATGAAGAATATTTTCAAATTTTACTGTTTTTTATAGAGTATAACTTTATTGACTAACTCCCACCTTATATTGTAAGTTTTTCATTAAGAATTTTTAATTTAAAGTAATGGTTACAAATAATATTATAATTAATCAGAAACTTTATTTTATTGATTAATTTTATATGTTATTAAATAGAAATATAAAATAAAATTTTTTTGTTACTCAACTCTCCAGTGAGCTTCACTGTGTGTAACAAGAAACAAATTTTTGGTGTTGTATAAATTATCCTTCATATTTCAGAAATCGATAATCTTTAGTTAATAAATTCAAAATATTCAGAGAGAAAAAATGCAAATGAAACTTAGAGATGAAAACAATTAAATAGATTGATTTATTGAGTACTATGTTACTGGGATAATTACGTTTTCAAAAATGGGGAAAATATTTCAAGGACGACTGTACCTTATTTGAGCAGACTGTGCGTGAACAATTTTCGCGCATGCGCAGTTTGAAGATGGCTTACTTTAGAACCTGGTGAAAAAGCTGCGCATGCACACATTCGAGATGAGGTACTTTAGACACTAGCATAGATAACTTTAAACACTGGTGTTGGTATCTTTTTGAAATAAATTTACATTTAACTTGAACGAATGTTTTAATGATTGAAGTTTTGTTGGTAGGGTTGCGTAGCCCCCAATCACACAATCACCTATTTTGCGCACTTGTATCACAAATAACTATTAGATCGAATGGATATCTTAGGAACGTGAATAAAAGTGACATAGATACTGTAAATTCAGTTCTTTCCTTATCTTATGGTCTCATTAAAGCACACAAAGTTGATTATCCACTGAGACCTGCAATATCAACAATAGGTTCTCCGACAAGAAATTCAGAAGAATTACTTAGTAACATCATTAACAAATCAATCAAAATTTCAAAAAACTTGTGTTGCCGCGGTGAAATTTGGTGCTGAGTTTTTCTGATAATTATGGTGAAATTTGAGGTTAGTGGATTGTGGATGTATGTAGAGGGGTTCGTTTGTGAGGGATTGATCGAGAGATTGAAAGATTATCAAGGGGGTGAGGATATTTTTGGTGATCAGGACAGATTTGTGTGGAAGTTGAGGTTAGGTGGGTTTGAGGTTTGAGACAGAGTGGGAGGACCAGGTTGGTCGTAGCAGACGTAGCAGGGCAGGGTGAAGAAGGAAAAAGACAAGGCAGGTAGACGCGGCCATAGATGGAGATAGAGAACGATAGGAGGCGGGATCGTTTGAATTGGATTCATGGCTAGCGGAGCGAATACTATCAAGGAAGCAGGGATTCAGATCAGGAAGTTTTAAGTACACTGAAAGGGGAGAACAAAGAAAGGAGGGCAATGGGAAAGTATGGGAAAACGGTAGAAAAGGCTAGATTGAGGGCGAAGAGCGTGGGGTCGATTGAGGCATTTATCAACAGGAAGAGAGGGGAGAGGAGAAGCAGTGAAGACAAGGAAGATATAGGGTCAAGCTTGAGAAATACACAAACGTACCGAACGCCGCCGGAAAAACATAGTTTTGTAGAGAAGGATGAGCCAAATAAGGGGATAAAAAGAGACAGAGCTGAGGCTAAAGATCCGATCGGAAAGGAAAGATTAAAAGAAACGCGTGAAATGATAGAAGTAACGGGGATGTATGAAGAAAATCAGGAGAAAAGGGTGGAGGAAATAAGGAAAGAAATTAGACAGGAAATGGCCGAACTTAGGAAAGAAATGAGGAAATGGGAGGAAGTCAGGGAAAAGCTAGAGAAAAGGATGCAGATGTTGGAGCAAAGGCTAGAAAAAAAGGAAGAGCCTAATAAAAAGGTAGATGAGTTAGAATGTAGAATAACAAAATTGAAAGCTCAAACCGTGAGTTTGGAGTTGGGGAGAGTGGGAATAAGTAGAAGGAAATGCTGAGAAAAATAGAACAAAGAATAGAAAAGAAAGAAAAAGAAGAAAGAAAAAGAAACATAGTGATAAAGGGTCTAACATAGTTATTCATCACGAATAAAATTAATTTGGCCATACGGTGATATAAAATGCAATGGATTTAAATGTTAAAGAATCATAATTTATTTGTCATAACCGACGTACGTTTCGACCTGATTGCAGGTCTTCTTCAAAGGTAATTATCACCTGAGTCAAAAATTAATATAATTTTCAATTCTATTTTGATATACATTTTTTTGTTAAAAGTTAAAAAGTAAGTTTCAAAACACTATTCGTTTATTTACCTGTAGTGATGTTGATAGATCCTTAACACATTTCAATTTTATTGTATATATTATAAAATTCTCTTAGTTTATCCACATTACGGTTTCAATATGAAAAACTTAGTCTTCATTTAAATAAAACATGATCTATCCTTTTATTTATATATTTCGTCAAGATTGAAATTGAAACCTCAAAAATTTAAAGAGGCTTCAATATTAAGTGGTAACTACATTTGAGAATAAGTGAAGTGTTGTGTTTCGTACAGACAACCATATACTATCAATGTATTCAAGATCAAGCTAGCTTACATTCAGTGATTAAGAAGGATGATATTAAATTAGTCTCTCAAATGAAAAGTGCGCCAAATTTTTTAAAGCTTTTTTTAAAATTTAATTTATATAATGCTTTGGTAAATTCGGTTAATATTCAATAATTCTGTTTTTAAATTAATGGATGTTTTAATATGTTTATTAATAAAAATGAACTCAATAATTTTTCTTTTATTAGTATTGTTTTCTCGTGCTAAAATTTTGATATTATCTATTTTGAAATCAGAACAATGATTTAATTCCCATGCATGTTGTGATAAACCAGTATTTTGATTTCCCAGTTCACAATCCCTTTTATATTCGTATATCCGAGTTTGTAATCTCCTGCCAGTTTCTCCAATATAAATTTCGTTGCAGCATTTACAATTGATCAGATATACAACTAGATAAATTTTCTTTGCAATCTTTATCTTTATTTCTAAACGAAGGAAGTTTATTTAGTGTGTGGTTGTTTGTGAAATAAACATTGATGTTGTATTTTTTTAACGAAGATCTAAGACGTTCTAAGAAATTTTCAATATATGGTGTAGAAACTTTAAGGTCTGTTTCTTCATAGGTTTCATTCCATTTTTTATTTTTTGAGGAACTATTATATATTTCAAATATTCTTCCTTTAATTATGTTATTTATTAATTGAAGTGGGTAATTATCCACTAGTCCTTTAATTAAACCTACTTTTTGAGCAAATAAATGATGAGAATTATAATTTAAATAACGTCCTGACCATGACATTTTTTTATACCAATTTGTAATTAAGTTTCCTTCTGAAGTTTTCATGATTAATAAATCTAGATATGTTATTGAATTGTTTGTTTCTTTTTCAATAGGAAATTTCATTGAATCTTCTAAGCTGTTGAAAATATTTATGAATTCATTCATTTTGTCTGATGGAATAATAGCCAGGATATCATCCACGTATCTTTTATAAAGAATAGGAGTAAAACTTAAATTATCAAAGGCGCTTTTTTCAAGATCTTCCATTACTAAATTTGCTACAATAGGAGATAAAAGAGAACCCATTAGACAATCTGAAATTTGTTTGTAAAATTTATTGTTGGAAGAAAATATTGTATTATTTAACACTGTTCTAGTAGCGATTAGAAATTCGTTTTTAGTGATTTTTGTTAAGTTTTTATTATTATTTAATTTTTCTTCAATGCAATCTAATGCAAGTTCCAATGGAATGCTGTCATACATTGATACTATGTCAAGTGAAACTATTGAATGTGAATTAGGAACTTTGATACTTTTCAGTTTTTCTTTCAAGTCCCAAGAATTTTGAAGAAACGCTTGAGTTTTTCCTGAAACTGGTCTTAAACAATTTTAAATATGTTTGGCTAAATTATAAGTAGTAGAAACTACTGAAGAAACAATCAAACGCCATTTTAAATCAGGTTTGTGAACTTTTGGGAGAGCATATGCTTTAGAAACCACACTATTATGTGATTTTAGTCTATATGACGTACTTTCATTTATCAATCTTTTATTTTCCCATCTAATAGCAATATCATTGCATTTTTGTTCAAGAGTTGGAAGGTGACTCGACGGATGGCCGACAACAGACGGCCAAACCAATGATAGTGAGCGATGTAACGCTTAAAGGACCGAATATGACCGAAGACCCGGACGCCATTCAGATTGTTGAGACGGTTGCTGAAAGAGACGACTGGGAACTTCAGACTCACTCCTCACTAGTAGTCCAGTCGACGAAGCTCTGGAATAACATTTTCAAGGCTGCATCAGAAATGGATGCATTTTTGCATACACCCTATTTTTGAGGTGAGAAACCCGAATCTGAAATCAATTTTCAGTTATAATGCTTTTCTCTCGCCGAAAATGGATTTTCCGAAGTTTTCCGCTTTTTTCGCAGGAACTACTGATTGTACCAAAAAAATAATGCAACCACGTTGCCGGGAAGGTCCTCTTACATAGATAACGACTGTCAAATACATTTCGATAATCGTAAAATCTCAAGAAACGAGCGATTGTTTGAAACCGCGATATATATGGATATAGTGCGCGTGGTGCTCCCACCGACTGATACGTCAGCAAGAGAAAAGTGGGGGGAGAGAGAGAGAGAGAGCGCACGCGCTTCAGTCGGCGAGAGGAAAGCTTGGTAACTGAAAATTAAAAATGTTATTTCAGGGCTTCATTGACTGGACTATGAATTCAATGTGGGAGTTTTAAGATTGAACGTCGAAATGTATTGCATTTTCAACAAAATAGTTGTATTTCCAGCCTAAGAAGATTTTCTAGCAAAAGATATGAATTTTTAATCCAAAATAACGATTTTTTAACAATAACGGAATTCAATTTTAACCCAGTTGTTGCATCAACAACCAAATAGATGAACTTTCAATAATAATAATAAAAATGTACAAAAAAATAGTTTAAAATGTAACCAAGTAGTTAAGGTTTTAAGCCAAAAAGACGATTTTTTTAAGTAAGTTGAATATTCAACAGGAGTGTTCATTTTAAACCAAGAAAGATGAATTTTCAACCTACAAAGATGCAATTTTCACCTAACTGGTCAAATTTCAAAACTAAAAGAAAATAAAATATATCCCATAACAAAAAAGTTTATTTTCAACTACAAAAGAGGGCATTTTTTCCAAACATTGAATCGTTAGAGTTTCAGTTTAAATGGTTAATTGTCAACATAAAAAAAAAAACAATTTTCAACCGAGAAGACTGATTTTGTACCGAAGAAGCCGAAAATTTTATTTTTCAACAAAAAACTTAATTTTATACACATATTTCTTTCAAAAAAAATAGCTCTTCCCCTTTCCCCTGGAATTCGCACCGAAGGGACGTGCGCTCGGATCGCCCTGAACATTGTGCAATCTCCCGAAAATTCCGCTTGTTCTGTTCGCCCGTGTTTACATTAAAAAAAAAGGTACAAATCGTTGATTCTCAGAGAGCTTCTAGTGAGAAAGTTGTTCCGCAGGGATAACCGAATAAATCTGCGCAAGCAGCATGTTATTTTGTTTTGTATATCACAAGATATCACGAGCTTACTAAAACGAAATGATGCGCGCTGAGGAAACAATTGCCGTTACTGCATATAGGTTGTGTATGAGAAATGTTGAAAATTTTACACACTTACCTCAAAGATATCTTGTGATATACAAAACGAAATAATATGCTGCTTGCGCAGGTTTATTCGTTAATCCCTACGGAACAACTTTCTCACTGAAAGTTCTCTGAGAATCAACGATTTGTACCTTTTTTTTAAATGTAAACACGGGCGAACGAGACAAGCGCGAATTGTCGGGAAATTGCTTAACGTTCAGGGGCGCTCGAGCGCACATCCCGTTCTTCGATCCGTCCCTCCAATTTCGGAACACGTTGGCACGGTCTTATTATAATCTGAATATTCCCATAATTTATATATTCTATAATATATAAAAATATATATAATATATAATATATATATATATATATATATATATATATATATTCCCGTAATCTGAATATAATATAAAATAATCTTATTTTACCGAAAATAAAATATAAAAAATACATGAGTTCTCAACTCAAAAAGATCAATTTTTGAACGAAAAAAGAAATATTTAAATTTTCAGTTAAAACAAATAATTTTCAGCCAAGAAAAAAGGACTTTTCCACAAAATAGTTGAATGCTCAACTGAAAAAATATCAGTTTGATTTCCAACTTGGAAAAAACGAACATTCAATTTTCAAAAATGAGTTTTCTACCAAAAAGTGTGGAAATTTCGGTTTTCTTGGTAGAAAAGTAATCACATTAGTTGTAACTTGACCTTTTTTTAAAACTTTTTTTCTTGTTGAAAGTTAAATTATTTTCTTGAAAATTCGTTTCTTTTTGTTGCTGGAAATTCATTTTTCTAACTTAAAATTTGTCTATTGTATTTCTGGGTAAAAATTGTTCTTTTTCAGTTCAAAATTCGTGTATTTTGTTCGAAGTTTGTATTTCCTGGCAGAAAATTCATCTTTTGGGTTGAAAATTAAACTCTTTGGTTGAATATTCATTTTTGGTTGAGGATTCATTGTTTTAGTAAAACAAGCATTTCTTTAACTGAAAATTTAACTATTTTTTGAACTAAAAACGTTAATATTCCATTGTTCCTTACAAATTTATCTTTTTTAGTTGAAAATTCATGTATTTTGTTAAAAATTAGTATTTTTTGGTAAAGAATTCTTTTTTTGTTTGTTGAAGATCCATCGTTTTAGTCGAAAATTCAAGTTTTGGGTTGGAGATTCATAAATGTAGTTAAAAATTCATTTCTTTGGTTAAAAATTTAACTATTTGGTTGAAAATCAAAACTTTCTGGTTGGAAATTTATCTGTTCTGGTTGAGGATAAAAATATTTTTTTGGTTCAATGAAGATTCACGTTTCTTTTTTCAAAAGTATCTTTTTTTGGTGGAAAATTAATCTTCTCGGTAGAAAATATATCTAATTTAGGTGAAAGTTCAACTATTTGGTAGCAAATTTGTTTTTCGTCGTTGCTGAAAATTGATTTTTCTGAATGAAAATTTGACTATTCTATTTTCAATTAAAAGTTGATCTTTTTCAGTTAAAAATTCGTGCATTTTCTCCAAAGTTTGTCTTTCTTGTTAGAAAATTCATCTTTAAAATTGAAAATTCAACTGTTTGGTAAAAAAAAATCATTTTTTAGTTGAAGATTCATTATTTTATTCAAAAATTCATTTCTTCAACTAAAAGTTGAACTATTTGGTTGAAAATTCATTTTATTGTTAGTCGCAAATAAATTTGTGTAATAAATATTTCATTGTTGCTTGAAAATTGATATTTTTCCAGTTCAGAGTTAATGTATTTTTTTGAAAATAGGTCTTTTTGGTAGAAAACTCATTTTGAAAAATTGAATATTTTATTTTCTGTAAAATAAGATTATAATAAGACCGTACCAACGTGTACAGAAATTTCGGTGCGAATTCCAGGAGAAAGGGGAAAAGCTATTTTTTTTTAAAGAAATATTTGGTATAAAATTAATTTTTTTGTTGGAAAATAATATTTTCGGCTTCAAAGTTCAACAATTTGGTGGAAAATTTATTTATTTTGGTTAAAATTAGTCTTTTTTAGTAGAACACTTATCTTCTTGGTACAAAATCAGTCTCCTTGGTTGAAAATTGTTTTTTTGTTGTTGACAATTAATCATTTAAACTGAAACTCTGACGATTCAATTTTCTGAAAAATTTCCCTTTGATTCGAAATTTCACCTATTTGGTGGAGGATTGTACTATTTTGTTAAGAATTCGTTTCTTTTTCGTTTAATTCAATCGTTTGAAAGTTCGTCTTCAGGTTGAAAATAAACTTTTATGTTGAAAATTCAACCTTTCGGGTTGAAAATTGAATTATACTCTAAAAAATTGGTCTTTTTAGCTTGAGAATTCAACTGTTTCTGGATAAATTTGTATTTTCTTTTAGTTTTGAAATTTGACCACTTAGGTGAAAATTGCATCTTTTTTGGTTGAAAATTCATCTTTCTTGGTTGAAAATGAACATTTCTGTTGAATATTCAACGGTCTTCGAAAAAAATCGTCTTTTTGGCTTAGAACCTTAACTACTTGGTTAAATTTTAAACTATTTTGTTGTACATTTTTATTATTATTGAAAGTTTATCTATTTGGTTGTTAATGCAACAGTTGGGTTAAAATCGAATTCCGTTATTGTTAAAAAATCATTATTTTGGATTAAAAATTCATCTCTTCTGCTAGAAAATCTTCTTAGGCTAGAAATTCAACTATTTTGTTGAAAATGCAATATATTTCGACGTTCAATATTAAACCTCCCATATTGAATTCATAGTCCAGTCAATGAAGCCCTGAAATAACGTTTTTAATTTTCAGTTACCAAGCTTTCCTCTCGCCGACTGATGCTCGTGCGCTCTCTCTCTCTCTCTCTCTTTCTCTCTCTCTCTCTCTTTTCCCCTTCTCTCTCGCGGTAAACTTCGGAAAATCAATTTTCGGCGAGAGAAAAGCATTGTAACTGAAAATTAATTTCAGATTCGGGTTTTTCACCCCTAAATAGGGTGTACGCAAAAATGCATCCATTCCTGATGCAGCCTTAAAAATGTTATTTCAGAGCTTCGTTGACTGGACTATAGAAGAAGGAGAGACTCCAGACGGAGAATAACTTCAAACACCTCAAATCAAGATGACGAAGCGCTTCGGAATAACCGCGTCAACCCCTTATCATGTCAAATCTAAGGCTTCTGAAGGACACGTGAGTAATACTTCAATTGCAGATTTGGTTTCTAAAGCGGTTACTGATAAATTGCAACAGACGTTAAAATTAGATAGATCATTAAATGACTCCCTACCGATAGGAATCGGCGCAATTAGCATCGCTTTGAATCATAATGAAACCAGCGTGCATAGGAGGTACACTTTAACAAAAAAAATGAGATACGAGACCTTCGAAAATTTCCTATATACAGAACTGAAAGCTAAAAGACTGTTTTATGTACTTGACAAAAATGAAAGATCTAAAATAGATAGTCTAAAACTTGAGAACGACGATATTAAGACGAAAGATATAATAATTATTCACGTTCACGAAGAATACAATGACAGATTTTCTCACTTGAGCAACCCCATTGACTTACTAAAGGAAATTAAAAGAATAAAAACGCAAGAAATTGGGCTTACTAAACACACCGCGTACCAGAAATTGATCAATATCAAATATGAAAAAGAAAAAGAGACGGGCTTTGACTTCTGCGCGAGATTCGATGAGACTGTAAGGACCTATGAAGCTCATCTGAAAGGCGCAAAATATCCTGAAGATGAAAAACGCAATCTCTTCTATAACGCGGTTAAAAGATCCGTTCCAGCAGTCGTGACTGCGGACTGTTTAGGCGAATCCGAAGATTCTAACTCGTGTGACCTCGTGAAACTAAGAAAGCTTGTTTTGCAGCTTGGAACCACAAAAATTGCAAAGGCTTCCACGATTGCCTTGCACGTAGGAGACAGGCCACACCATCCTGAAAGGCACAGCTTATGCTTTTCCTGCGGGGGAAAGGGGCACGAACGCCAGTACTGCCCAAGTCCAAATCTGAGACACTGCTACAAATGTCAAAGCACGAAGCATCTGCAGAAGGACTGCCCGACTGACAGGCCTGGACTGAGATTTACGGTTAAAAGATCGAGTTCAGACAAGAACACTGCTATGACGATAGCGCTGTCAAAAGAACAAGAGTCGAGACTGATTGTACCCGCTTGTCACGGTCAGCTAAGCCAAGAATAGCTTCAGGGCGCAATCGAGGCACCTCACATTCTACTAGTAATAGAAGCAGAGGTCAAAGTGCGAGGCAGCTGTCAAAGACACAATTTCATCCTCACGGTCGGTAAGGGAAAGAAATCTATTAATTGTCATTCAGCTAACTGTGAAAAATGCGATGAATACAGCTCCGACGAAAACGAATCAGACGGTAGGAACACTGAACTAGGAAGTTTCATTGCTGATTCGGGCGCGTCTGATCACATTGCTAAAAGTTGACTACTGTTTAAAAACCTGGATGTCGTGGTTACCGGTGTTATCAACTGTGCGAATAAAGACGAGAAAGCAAATTTAAAATTTCAAGGTCGTGGTAACATAGAATTGGCTTTAAAGAACGGAAAGAAAGTTACGCTAACGAAAGTTATTTATGCAAAACACTTAGCCAGAAATTTATTATCACTTAGAAAGTTTGCGGATCAAGGTCTGAGTATATATTTAGACAACAAACGAATAAATATCTATGATTCTGTCAGTAGAGAGACGGTAATCTCCGGAATGTACAAAAGACCGTTTTGGGAAATTAGTTTGAATACGAAAGATAGAACACTACAATCTAGCGAAAATACAGATTGTAAAAGTATTTACGTGAATGTCGCAACTCGAAGTGATAAGATAGCTCAAGGCAAACCAATGCCCAATACTAAAAATGTTGAACCCGCGGCCAACAGAAACAAATTACTTTGCACAATTAATGACAGAATGATTGTTAAAGCGACAGGCACGACAATCCAAGGTATTAAAGGATCAGTAGCTCTTGAAATAGACAAGCTACATAAACTAAACACCGTGATGCTATGGCATACAAGATTGGGGCATATGTCCGCAAAATACATGAAAGTATTCAAACAGATGTATCCAGGAATTAAAAACTTCAATGATTCCGATTTTAACGAAGATTTAAGGGAATGCGACGTTTGTTTCAGAGCAAAATTGAATAAGCTACCTTTTACGAAAGTGCGAATCAGGGAAAACGCGCCCCTCTTGAAGATTCATGCAGACGTAATGGGTTGCATTACTCCTATGACGTATTCCAAACAATATAGATTTATAGTTGCATTCATTGACAATTATTCTCGATATGCAATGGCATACCCACTTAGAAAGAAGAGCGATAGACCAAGTAAACTCAGAGACTTCCTAATTCCTGCTAGAAATCTGATGAAACAAAATGCTAAACTTTGCTATATGAGCTGCGATCAGGGAACAGAATTTACCGGGGCTGAAACAATTAAAGTTCTGAAAGAATTTGGAGCCGAACTGCAAACCGTGTGTCCAGGAACGCCCGAACACAACGGTGTAATCGAACGCTTTAACCAAACTGTTGTTAAGAAAATGAGAGCCTTCCCAGATAACAAACGTGCCTGGACCATAACCTGCCCGATGATCGTCGACCGTGTGCCTGCTATAAAGCATCGCATGGTCGGTAAATGTGCAAGAGACCGACGTGCGTGCATAACGGCTTGAATATGGCTGACAAGTGGCCGGCATGTTAGATGCCCGACTGTCAGACGAGCGTAATAGCCAGCAATAGCGGACACATTCAGATACTCAGCTGCCTCACAGCAGTCCTGTCAATCGGACCGCGTACCAGCACATACACCAGCGACAGGCGGACATTTTGTTATCTGGGTTGTTGATAGACTCAGGCTTTCCGTTAAGCATGTGGGATATAGCGTTAGGAGTAGCAGTATATATACATAACCTAAGCCCACATAAAACGTTGAACATGCAATCCCCTTTGAGCTTGTTCGCTCCTAATCATGAATTTGACGTAAATCAAATTAAACGTTTTGGATGCTTAACTTACGCTAAAGTACCCGACGGAAAGAAGCTTGATGATCGAGCAATTAAATCGTTTTTAGTTGGATATTTACCGACTGGTTATATAGTATACGACCCAGA
>CAKNXH010080647.1:0-16596 GCA_932178445.1 Andricus quercusramuli | reverse complement strand
AAATTTCTACTAAAACAGATGAATTTTTGAATCAAATTAAAAAAAAAATTGAATTTTCATCAAAACGATATTTTAGTTCGACTATTCAACATTAAAATATGTGTTTTGAACAAGAAGTCAATTTTCTACGAAGATACTTGATTTTTCAACCTAAAAAGATGAATTTTCAACAAAACAGTTGAACGGATGAATTTTTAAATTAAGTAAACCAATTTTCAAATAAGTAGTTGAATTTTCATCCAAGAAAGATTTCAGTTGACTTTACAACACCAAAATATGAATTTTAAACAAAAAGTAAACTTTCTATGAAATATTTGAATTTTCAACCAAAAAGAATGACTTTCTAATAAAACTGTTGAATTTTCAAACAATTAATACATTTTATAGCTAAAAAGATCATCTTCAGGGGAAAGAATTTGCAAAAAAAGTAATATTAATATAAATACAAGACAAATTAATTACTAACAAGAATATTATTGCAGGGTTACCGCAAAACTTCATTTTTAAAATTCCCTAATAATTTTTCCCTGAATAATTTTTCATTTTCCCTGACCTTTGATAATTACATACCAAAATCTCAAACTTGTAACATTTTTAACCTAGAATCTTTTATTAATGGAATAAAAGAATTTCAAATGAAAATTGAAATATATCAAATTTATTCTGCTTGTTGACAGTTATTTAAAGTCATAGAAATTTTCTGACTTTTGCCAGATTTTTTTCCAAATTCCTGACTTCTCCCTGACTTCTATACAATTACTGTGAGTTATTTGTTTCATTCGCAAATTTCCAAAAATTACGTACATACATTACAAACGAGCTTTTACTTTTCTTATTATTTTTTACATCTGAGGAGAAAATTCTGCAAGAAAAAGTTGAGTAATATAATTTTTAATAGCCTTTTGCACTAAAGGAATATATAAATTTTTGTAAGTTCAGCAGTTATAAATTTACAAAAACTTTTGTAGAACTGTCTTGACAGTTTTACATTTTATCGGATTTTATTTTGATAAATTTTGTTTTCTGATAAATTTTATTTTGATAATTTTTTTATATACATTTTTATATTCTTATAAATTTCAAAGGATTTAAAACAGTTCAGAATGTTTTAAAATGTTTCAAGGAATGTAACGATGTTTCAACATTTTAAAGGAGTTTCAATGGATTTCAAAAAATTATCCAGGATATCAATGATATTAAAAACATTTCAAGGAATTTGACAATATTTTAGGGATTCATAGAATTTGAAACGAAATCAAACAATTCCATAAGATTGTAAGGAAAAAATTGGAGAGTTTTCCATAGATTTCAACGGAATTGAAGGCTTTTTAAATAGATTTCAGTGGATTTCCCAAGGGATTTTAAAACTTTACTTGATGTTTGTGGGATTACTAGAGATTTCACAAGATAAATGGGATTTTATAAATTTCAGTTTTTTTTATAAATTTATATAATTTTCTAACTTTCAAAGGATTTGAAACAGTTCAGGGTATTTTAAAAGATTCTAAAGAATTTAAAGATATTTCAACATTTTCAAGGGGTTTCAATTAATTTTGTAGGATTTTAGAAACTTGTAAAGGTTTTTAAAAAGATATCAATAATATATATAATATTTAAAAGATATTTCAAGGAATTAAAAAAAATTGGAGAGTTTTCCTTGGATCTTAAACGAAATTTAAGTTTTTTCCAAACACATTTTATTGTATTTCATGAAATTTTAAAGCTTTTAGAGGGTATTTTAAGAGGCTTTCATGGATTTTAAAATCTAAAAAGCCCCTTAAATTTTCTGAAAATTGCAAAGGATTTTTAAAAGTTTTCTATAGCACCTCCATGATATTTAAAGATTTCAAGAGATGCCAATGGATTTGTAGAGTACGTTGTAGAATGAAAAAATTTAAATTTCTAGGGATTTCTACAGATTCCAGATATTTTAAGGGATTTTACCATATTTCAGGGATTCGCAGGATTTAAAAATAAATTATAAGGTTCTTAATTTTTTTGAGGAACATTTTGTATTAATGATTAAGCAACTTAATCATTAAAAATAATTAATAAGAAAAAATCGGGAATTTTCCCTATCCTTCGGCATGGAATATTCCAAAATTTGTTTAGGGAAAATACTTTTCCCGAAAAAATTAGCAATTTTCCCTAATTTTCGGAAACAAATCTAAATAAGTCGGAACTATTCCCGAAAAAATCGAGAATAATTTGGACATGTTAATTTAAAAAGATTAAGAAAGGTTTTATAGAAATTAGATAATGTTACTATACTTTTAATCATTTTCATACTTCAAAAGTATGTGGTACAGCGGTTGTGGGAAGAAAGTCTGGCGATGCGTGGTGGAACGATGAAATTGCGGCAGCCCAAAAAGAAAAGAAAGAAGCGCACAATAAAACGCTGAACATGACAGGTCTTAGCGATGAGGAGATAACTAGACTTAAAAATGATTACAGACACAAAAATAGGAAAGTTAAACGACTCGTCAAAGAGAGTAAAGAGAAAATCAGAACAGAAGAAGAGAATAAAATAATAAACTGCTTTGAAGGAATTATGAAACTATTATATAAACAGTTGAAGGAAAGTAAAAGTACAGAGTTTGCTAGCATGAGAAACAGCAAAGGCGAAATGCTATATGATATAGACGGAATAGTAGACGCTTTGAAAGAGTCTTTCAAAGAACTATTGGGAGGTGAAAATATCGGACAACAAAACTGCGACATAGAAGATAATGCATTAGAAAACCCAATTGAAAAAGTCTGTGTCACTGAGGTCAGAGATATAATTAAGAACTTGAAAAACGGTAAGGCTGCGGGTATAGACAATATTAGCGCTGAAATGCTTAAATACGGTGGCGAGTACATACCTCACAGGTTGTGCGAATTAATAAATTTATGTATCGAAACGGGAGAAGTCCCAGACGATTGGAGAAAAGCGATCATCGTACCAATATACAAAAGAAAAGGAGATAAAAGCAACTGCAGTAATTACAGAGGTATCAGCCTACTAAGTACCGTAAGTAAAATATACTCAAAAATACTTATCCGTAGGGTAATGGAAATTACAGAAGAGAAAATATGGGAAGTCCAAAGTGGATTTATGCCAGGAAGATCATGTACGGATCAGATATTTAGCCTAAGACAGGTCGCAGAAAAAAGTTTGAGAGTAGGAAAGAAAGTTTTCTGTGCATTTATCGATCTAGAAAAAGCATTCGACACGGTAAATAGAAGTAAACTTTGGGAAGTCCTTAAAGAGTATGGAGTGAATGGAGGGCTCCTACAAGCAATAAAAACAATATATACAGGTAGTAAAGCGAGTGTAAGGGTAAATGGGAAAAAGAGTGAATGGTTCGATATTATGCAAGGCGTGAAACAAGGATGCGTTATGTCCTCGTGGCTTTTTATCATATTCATGGATAAGTGTCTTGGAACTGCCCTCTTCGACGAAAAAGGTGTAGATCTCGAAACCGTCAAGGTACGTGGGTTGGCTTTCGCGGATGACAAGATTGTTATGGCAGAATCAGTCGAAGACTTGCAAAGAATGTTGAATAAACTTAATACAAGCATGAAGAACATGGGCCTCAAAATTAACGTGAATAAAACGAAAATCATGGTGTTTGAGGGAAAAAGTGAGAAAACAATATGCAACATTGTCCTAAGTGATGAGAGATTAGAACAAGTTGACCAGTACGTACATATATCTGGGTAGCCTATTCACTAGCGACGGAAAAATAGATGGGGAATTAGATTGGCGCATGAATAAGGGTAAGCAGGTTATCGGTAGAGCAGGGTCCATCCTCACAAATAAAAACATATCAAAAAAAGCTAAAATGGCCATACATAACTCTATTTTCGTACCGACTGTACTATACGGTAGCGAGACATGGACCTATCAAGAAAAGGACAGGAGTAAAATCAACGCGATCGGCATGAAACCTCTGCGCATAATATGCGAGAAAACATTAATGGACAAAGTACGAAACGAAACAATCCTCAAAGAATGTGGTACAGGGGAGACACTAGTTGACATATGGGAAAGAAATCAGCTAAGGTGGTTCGGACATCTTGAAAGAATGAAAGATGAACGACTGACCAAGCAAGTGTATAAAGGTAAAGTAAATGGCAAAATGCCCAGAGGTAGACCGCCGAAAGAATGGTTAGAATCTGTGAATGAGACACTAATACGAAGGGACATAAGAAGCCATAGAAATACAAGAGCCTGCATGAAAAAATGCATGGACGTGAATGAAGCTAGAGTAGTATGCCAGGACAGAAATATGTGGCGACAAATAGTTTATAAACAGAGTGACAATAAAGTGAATGATGCCTGAAACAAAGACCTTGGATTCTAATGGGCCCAAGTGGGGAACCATACATAATAATTTTGTGAGGCTCCTCATTTGGGGTGATCGCTAGAGAGATTGATCAGCAACCTGGGTCGGAGCAGTGTTGCGGAGCGAACGTGTAATTTATATAAATAACACGAGAACTCCAGATCAATCTAAAACATCTATACATAACACCTTCATACCCATCCACCCTATACCCATATACCGATCAACCTCATACCTATATACCTATTTCACTACCTTCCAACCGAACAAGTCACGCCTACCCCGGAAGGGAAAAGGCTTAATGGTATAATAATACAAAAAAAAAAACTAAGAAAATTATTTAACGTAAAAAATTAGGTATGTTTTTCTTCCATTCAGATATTTCTTGTATTCAGATTAATTTTTACATTAATGGAAATTAAAATTATTTCTGACAATTTTACACGCTCTGAAAGAGCATCTTATAGTTTGTTTACAAATTTAAAAAATTTGAAGTTTGTCAGTATGAAACTATAGATAACAAACATAATCAGAACGTTGACTTAAAAAGAAAAATGTTTGAAAACAAAAAATCTTTGCAAAAAATGTTATGCAATAAACCCATTTTTGGAAAAATTTTATGCAATAAACCCATTTTTGGAAAAAATTTGGTTAGCTATTACTATATTTACATAGCGCAAAAATGACGATTTTTGGAATGTAGAAACCAAACTAAAAATTTATCATTTCAGGTATAAAATTATAAAAAATTAGCATGAAAATCTGAACAACCATTTTTAATTCAAAAATTAAAACTCAAAACATATTATTTCTAATTATCTTTATGTTTCTCGTTTAAAAATGGTTAAAAGTAATTTTTGGCTTATTTCTTTTGCTTTTAGAATTTTACAATCAAAATTTGATTAATTTTGAGATTGATTACGTCAAAATTATCCTTACACTCTAAATTTAAATCAGTCAAAATTTGACTGATTAAATTAATCAAGCATGCCTTGACTGGAAGGTCAATAATTTCTACTGATGAAACAGTAGCTTTAGCAGATGAATTAGTCAATATTACTGACTGAATCAATCAGTCAATCGAAGTAACTGATTTTCAGTCATTGGAAATGCTATAATGAAATAGTAAAATTACTTCTGAATTAAAATTCATACTTAAATTCCTGTATTTTAATAAATTATTTAAACTAACCATAAATTATTGAATAATACATTGAAAGTTAAAGATTAGGTCAATCAAAATTGCAGCTTTAATTACTGAAAGTTACTGATTACGCAATTCAAAATAACTTTATTTAGATCAATCAAAATTACTGATTCGATGAGTGGACGTCACCAATTAGATAATTTTTTTTTATTGCTAGAAAATAAATCATCTTGTTTCAACAGTTTTTCTTGAATTCGACTGTTTTTGATTTAATGTAAAAATATTTTCAACTGAAATATCATCTATTACATTTTTGTTGAGAACTAATATTTTCTAACATAAAAATTCAACTGCTTGGTCCAAATTTGAACTGCCTTGTTAAAAATTTATTTTTGTGAATAATGATTTATTATTTTAGTTGAAAATTCATCTGCTTGATTGCTAATAATTCATCATTTTAGTTAATAAAATTATTCCTGTGGTTGATAATTTAACACTTTGTTGAAAAGTTTTTTTTTCAAATTTAAAATTAATTTTTTTTTACTGAAACTTTATCTATTCAATTTTTGGTTGAAAATTCAAATATTTTGAAACGTGATGATATTTTGTTGAAACATCGTCTTTTTTGTTAGACGATAATTTTTTTCGCCGAAAATCCATATTTATGGTTAAATTCAACTGTTTTTAATTTCAAATGGAAGTCTTTTTTGTTGAACTATGACCTGGTTTTTTATTCAAAATTGACATTTTTTTAATTGAAATATTTTTTATTACATTTTTTGTTGAGGATTCATCGTTTTTATTGCAAATTTTACTACTTGGTTGAACTGCTTTGTTGCAAATTTATTTTTTGGTTGAAAATTGTTTTTTAGTTGCAAATTCAACTATTTGATTGCAGATTCATTTTTTTTTTAAGTTCGTCTTTTTTAATAGAAAATTAATATTTTTGGCGGAAAATTAATGTTTCTTTTAAATTCAACTGGCTAGGGTATGTTGAAAGTTGAATTTCTTTTATGAAACTTTATCATTTTGTTTAATGATTAATCATTTGAGTTGGCAATTCATCTGCTTGGTTGAAAATTCATCTTTTTTGGTAGAAAATTAATCTTCTTGGCGGAATTTTTTTCAAATTAAGCTCTTTGGTTGGAAATTGAACTGCTTTATTAAAAATTAATTTTTGTTGTTAATGATATGTCATTTTAGTTGACAATTCATCTGTTTGGTTGAAAATGTAACTATTATGTTTAAAATTAATTCTTATTTTAAAATCACTTTGTTTTCTTAGTTAACAATTCAACTTTTTTGGTTGACAATTAATCTTCACGGTTGAAAATTATTATTTTTCTGTTTGATAAGTTGAACTATTTTGTTAAAAATTCATTTTTTTGGTTCAAGATTCATTATTTGAGTTGAAGGTTCATCTCTTTGGTTGAAAATTTAACTTTTGACTGATTTGTCAGTTCTCGAATCCGCATGATTTGAATCAGGCATTCGAGATCAAGAAATACATTTCTTAGAATCTAAACGCGTACAAAAGAAAAGTATTATTATTGCATTTTTACTGAAAAAATTTATATTCGAATACATCCCTTGAATCTTCCCAAATTAAAGAGGTTTTGCTGAAGTTCTTCAAAATTGTTGTCTTAAAATTATTTTTTGAAAAATTAAAATCTTGCGCACCGAAAATTTATCTTTTTTATGCTAGTTTCTTCTCCATGGTCATTTCTGTGCATATCATTACCTATACAGTGGAATTCTTGCCTTATCAAATAGATTCAGTTCGGCCATTAACCCACAACGTAAGCAAATCGGAAAATTATCAGCTTCTATTTCTGGAAATATTGTTCCATCAGCGGATTAAGCTTTTACACAAGGAAAATTAATTAAAATGCATTTCTCATAACGGACTGTTTTAAACGATTTTTCAGCACGTACCTCGGAGAATGTGTTGTTGATATCGGATTTAACAAAAAGATGATACTCAAAGATTCAATAATAGTTGATCAATTTAATAATGGTTTAAATTAATTCAATTTATTAAAACTTTCACTCTATCGCGGGGACCATATTTTAATAATGTGATTTTGTTTAGATATTTATGGGTAATTGTCAAATTGAAGGCAAACTTGAAGTCCCAGTGATATAACATTAACTTAGAAACTCGTGCTGATTTTTTTTAAAATTTTAATGAACACTTATTATCATCCTCTACAAAATGGTCAGTTATTTTTTTTCATTGCTGTTCCTATTTACTTCAATGTAATATAAGAACACCCGAAACGTCATTACCGTACGGCGTCCCAACCTCACTTTGCACAAGGATAAACTGATTTTCTCCTCTTTTTTTTAGACAGTAACCTGAAAAACGCTTAACGTATCAAGTTTGTAAACTTCACATGAAAATAAATTTAATCTATGCACATTTTTTAAGTCAAATAAATAATATGTTAAAAACCTTGAAGTCTGTCCCTCAATTTTTGCCATTTCAGACGTCATTACCGTACGTCTTTTTTTCTAGTAAAATATTGTAGTTACAGTTGAGTAAAAAATACAGAAATATTAGGCGTATCGTTTAATACAAGATTTTATAAAATTGAGCTTAAAATATAAACTCTCTTTTTTCTGAATCCGATATTAAAACTGAAAAGTGCATCTTGACAACAAAAACGTCATTCCCATACGTGCGTTAAAAACCATTTTCGGGTTGAAAAAAAAAATTATGAAAACCATTCCGTTACTTGCTTGGCAGTGTTTTCTTTCACAAGTAGGCGACTTTTTATAATTAAAATTTTATATTTTTTTTGTAAACATTAAAAAAGGTTAAACTTTAACATTTTGCTCGCATCATTACCGTACGGTACAATAGAACAGCGTACGACTGATTATGTGCGCGTGCGCATGGATTCATTATTATTTCTTATTTTCATAACTGCCCTTTTTGGATTTAAAATTTTTACATGTGAAAAGATCAATTTCCGTTATGAAATATTTAATTCCTAATAATAATATGATTGCCACTGTAGGTGCTAAAATTTGCCCACAATTTGACAATTACCCTTCTAGGGCTACAAATCTAGAAACCTTCTGCGTATTTCACGTCATTGCGACAGATGATGAACTTTTAACCAAATAATTGAACTTTCAATTAAAATAGATCAGTTTTTAACTAAATAGTTGAAATTTCCACAAAAAATGGAATAATTCAATTTTCAGTTTGAAAAATTACTTTACAATCAAGTAGACTAATTTCCTGTCAAAAAGACGAATTTTCAACTGAAAAAATTTAAACTTTCAACAGCAAATGGAATATTCAAATATGAAGATGATGACAGCAAATAGTAAATAGTAAAAAAACTAAATTTCATCCAAAGAGATGAATTTTCAACTAAAGTTATGAATATTTAAACCAAAAAATATTTTCATTTCATATCAAAAGCAGTCGAATTCAAGCAAAACATGAGTTTTTAACAAAATATTTGAATCTTCAACCAAAAAAGATTAATTTTCAACCAGTTTCATTTTCATACAAAAATGGACCAGTTAAATTTTCAGTAAAGACATTAATTTTTAACTAAACATATGAAATTTCAACTAAAATTACGGACTATTCAATTGGGTTAGTTAAATTAAAAAAATTTTTAAATAAATTGAAAAAAACAAATTTTCAACAAAATAGTTATATTTTCAGTTAAAAAAATTCATTTTCAACAAAACTGTTGAAATTTTCAACCAAATAGATGCTTTTTTATTTATAATAATGAATCACCAACCAAGAAACTAAATTTTTTTTTACAAAAGACTAACTTTCGGCCAATTAGTTAAATATTCAACTAAAATAGATTTTAATTTTGAATAAAAACAGAGTCGAAGAAAAGGACGAATTTTCAGAATACATGAATTTTCAACTACAAAATATAAATTTTCAGTTGAAAAAAATTAATTTTTAATTAAATAAATGCATTTAAAAAAAAAAAAGATGATTACTCAACAGAAAATGTAATAATCGATATTTTAACGAAAAAGATTTTAATCATGAATAAAAAACAGTTGAATTCAACCAAGAAAAAAATCAATCAAGCTGTTAATTTTTCAAGCAAAAAGATGCATTTTTGACCAAGAAGATTAATATTCTGCAAAGAAGGACGAATTTCCAAGAGAATACATGATTTTAAACCAAATACTTAAATTTTTAACTAAAAAATATATTTTTTTAACCAAAAATAGAACAGTTAAATTTGCAGTTGAAAAAATTAATTTCAAACCAATGAAAAACGAATTATATTCATTCAAATTTCGACTTTTTCGTTTCAAAATTGATCTCTTCTGGTTAAAAAATCTAATTTATTTCGGTTGAAAACTCAACTATTTGGATAGGATCTAATTTGTTAAACGATTCAGCTGTTTTGTTTATATTTTGCTGAACTTTCACCGAAATAATTTGAATTCACAGTTGAATTTAACTTTTTCAGTGAAAATTCAACTAGTTGATTGAAAAATAACAAACATTTTTGTTGAAAGTTCAACTCTTTATTTATTTTTTAAATGTTGATTTTTGTTGGGAAATTCATCTCTTTTGATAAAAAAAAAATTCTGAAGAGGGTTCAGCTATTTTTTTGATAGTTTGTCTTATCTGGTGGAAAATGTAACTACTTGTTTAAGAGTTCAACTACTTTGTTAAAAATTCAGTTGTTTGGTTAAAGATTCATAATTTTAGTTGAAAATTCATATCTCGTTGAAAATGTAACTATTTTCTTTGAAATTCGTTTTTTAGGGGGAAAATTCAAATATTTTGCTAGCATTTTTTTAAAGCCTTTTAAAAGAAACATCAAGGACTTAGTATACAAAAGGTCGAGACTGACTCAGAATCATTTTGCTAGAAATTTTAACTATGTGGTTAAAAATTAACTTTTTTGTTAAAAATTTAACTATTGTTTTGTTGTTGTTTGAAAATCCGTCTTTTTGATTTGAAAATTCTAGAAAAATAGAAAATTCAAGTATTTGGTTGAATATTAACTTTTTTGATGAAGAGTAATATTTTTGGTATGAAAATTCATTTATTTTGTTGAAAATTTAAGTATTTTGGTAGACAGTCCAAATTTTATCGAAAATTAACTTTTTTGTTGGATCTGAACTGTTTTGTTGAAAATCAGTCTTTTTGGTTTGAAAATTATAGGAAATTCAACTATTTGGTTTAAAAATGGTGGGAAATTCAACTATTTGGTTTAAAAATGGTGGATAATTCAAATATTTGATTTAAAAATCCTTTTTTTTTATAATTAATATGTTTTCTATGAAAATGCATGTAGTTGTTGCTTGCCCTGTGAGATTTTTTCTCAATAAATAAAAAAAAAAGAAATTAATAAAAAATTTTATTTAGTCGAAAATTTACGTTTTGTGTTAATATTTCAAATATTTTGGTAAAAAATCAAAATTTGGTTGAAAATTAACATTTTTGTTGATTTTTAAACTATAAAGTCAAGGAAGAGAAAAAAGTAACTTTTTACAATTTACAATTAAAAACAGTGCAAGTTTTAAGTTTTGCACTTAAAAATTATGTAATTTTGATGATTCACTTTTCAAAGTTCACCAATTTGGTAGATTTAGATTGAAAATCTTTGACTTTTGATCTTCAAAATCGTCACCATTAAAGAATTTTATTTATAGATCTTTAAAATTTAAGAATTCAAGCCTGTAAATCGTTAAAATTGATGAATTTTCAATTTTAGCTCTTCAAATTGTGAAACTTTGAGTTCTAAATCTTCAAAATTTAAGAGATTTCAATTTTGACAATTGATAATTATAAATTATGCATCTTCAAAACTGAAGACTTTTCAATTTTACACATTCAAAATTGAACTATTCCAAAAAAAGGTTTGAAATTACGTACCTTCCAAATATCAATCTCGAAAATTCAATAATTTGGGATCCTGTACTTTCAAAATTCAATATTTTTTTATTGTAACTGTTCAAATTTGTAGGAATTTGAATTGTAAGCCTTAAAAATTTAAGAGCTTTACAAATTAAGATGCTTTACATTCGAAATTTCTTCAGTTTGGAAGATTTAGAATTAAAAGCTTCAAAATTGAAGTAATAAAAAAATTAAAAACTACATGATTTTAAATTATAAATATTAAAAATTGAAGAATCTTCAATTGTAAATTTTCAATATATACCTATGTTATTTCAAAAGGATGTTCAACATTTTTATGGGTTTAAATTATAAAGATTCAAAACTAAAAGTTGGCGAATTTTCAGTTGTAAACATCTTCAAAATGGACATCTTATTACTTCATAAAATATCACATTAACCATATCATTTTTATTTTTGTTTATTCTAATTCCTGCTGTGGGATGACATCTTATATTCGAATTAAAATTATTAATATTAAATTTATTATTTTGAATTATTTTATTTCATTGAAATTAACATTGTATTAAAGGCATAAGAAACGGCTAATAAGCATGCGTAGCGTCCTATTTTTCCTACTTAACAAATCGGAACGACTGAAAAATCCCGAAAAATAAAATTCCCAAACAGTTAATAATATTACCGAATTTGAAAATTCCCGACCTAATATTGCCGAATTATAAAATACCCGAATTGAAATAATTTAAAAAATTGTCTTTAGTTAATATTATTTATTCATTAAAAACACAATAATAACATATTTTCTAGTAAAGAAATTTTCTTTTTTAATTTTAAAAGTTTAAAAAAAATATTGTTTCGAATTTAAAATAACAATAATTCTATGAAAATTGTATAAAAATAAATGCAAAAACACGTGTGCCTCAAAAAAATCTCTCTAAATTTTCTCCTAACCTAATAACATTTTCTAAACAAACTTTGCAGGATTCCATTCAGTACTGATTTATCTTGTAATTTATTTTAATTTTTTTTTTAATTTAATAATTCTATTTTTGAGAACGTTTTTTGCAATTTTTTAATATGCTATGCACATTTTGAATCAAAATTTTTCATCTAGAAATATATTATTTTCAATTATTGTTTCTTTAAACTCAAATAGTTTTAAATACTTTTTTTATACAAATATTCGATTATTTTATTTTTAATAAATGAATAATATTTATTTAAATTTTTTTGTTATGATTGTTTAAATTCGGAAATATTATAAACTATCGACAGTTTTTCGATGCGGGATTATTATATTTTAGCATTTTATAATTTCAGGAATTTTATTTTTCCGGATTTTCGGACGTCCCAGAGAAATTATTAAATATAATAATATTTAGTGTATTATATATTTTCTAGTATACGTTTTTATACTACGAACGAATTTGTCTGTTTTAGATAGTATGAAAGTATGTCAAGTAACAAATATTAAGAAATATCAAACGTGTGTTCCTGTTTGGATTAAGAAATTATCATTCGGCATTCAATTATCTGAGTAAATTTGTACAAACATATTTCATAACAATTCTTCTTGCCTTAATGTGGAGTTGATGGGAAAAAGGACAAACACATGTGTATTTCGCATCAATGTTTATCGCCTATTGTATAGCGTAAGATATTATTATCCAGAAATGTCTACTTGAGTTTTATTCCTCTTCAGATACAACTTCAATTTGTCCTGTATTGATAATTAGTATCGGAATGTAAAAGGCTCCTCATTAACATCGTCGATTCACAGGGCAATTATTCTGCTGCATTTGTTTCATTCCATCGATTATCTCCTGCACTTTTTACCTTTCATTGCTCGTTACTCTTATTCACACTTTTATTGGCTTTTTTTTCATATTTGTTACAGAAATTTTCGTAATATTATTTTTGACATTTTTACCATATTTTGTATAATGTTTAAAAACATAATAGACGTTTTCCAAATAAAAGAAAAGCTGTTTAAAATGAAGTATTATCCAGAAATAAATAAAACAATATTTTGATGTAAGACTGAATGATTTTTAAATATTTTTTTAGTCGTATACAAATATTGAAGGTACCTGATTTATAATTATATGGTGCTCATTTCACGAGCACTTTGCTTCCCGTTAGCAAATGTATTTGATTCCTCATAGAGGAAGCATTAGTTATTATTTTCAATAATAGACAAACCAAAGTCTTCATTTTGATCAATTTAAAAATAGAAATTTACAAAAATTACAAAATAATACAATAAAATTTTTAGATCCACACATCCGCACACACAGGGACAATTGCTTAGAACATTGTATTAGACATTTCTAGATTCAGGAAAGTTTAATTACATGAATTAACAATTTTTGGAAAATGTTACCATTACAGGGCTTCCTCTATATCTATGAGGAAGCAAAATGTCTTAACACAATGTTCTAAGCTAACCAATGGTCCGGATGTGTGTGTGTATGTGTGTGTGTGGATGTGTGGATGTCGCACTTTTTTGTGAACACGATAACTATAACACGGTTGCCGATAAATTGATGAAATTTGAAGGGCTTATTTTCCCCAATAATATCTTAAAACTGAACGCAAGATTTCTAAAAATATTTGTTGCATTTTTTTTAGCACTTAATAATATTTTTAAAATCGGTTTTTTATAGTAAAACTTTTGTCATTAACGTAATTCAAAGTTGCTGCAAGAACAGAAAAGATGTGTTGATTCAAGACGAATCGATTGACCTATAATATTAATACATTTTATTGAAGAGTAAGGAAGCTAAGGTAATGCATAATATTTGAAAATACGGTTTTTTATAGTAAAACTTTTCTCTTTAATATAATTCAAAGTTGAAGCCCGAACATATTAAATTCCTTGGTTAGATACGAATCGATTTACCTACAATATTAATACAGTTCATCAAAGAGTAGGGAAGTTATGGTCATTTATATATTTTTTAAATCGATTTTTATAGTAACCATTTTCTCATTCTCATAATTTAAAGTTGATGCGAGAATAGAAAAGTTGTGTTGATTCAAAACGAATCGATTGACCCATAACATTTATAGTTTTTATTGAAGAGTAAGGAAGCTATGGTAATGCATAATATTTGAAAACGCAATTTTTTATAGTAAAACTTTTTTCACTACCATAATTAAAAATTGATGCAAGAACGGAAAAGATTCCTTGATTCGAGGCAAATCGATTGATCTATAATATTAATACACTTTATTTGAGATGAAGGAACTTATGCTCATTTAGAATATTTGAGTCATCTGCTTCAAACCGGAAAACTTTTTGCATCGACATAATTCAATGTTGATTTATGAATATAGGAAAGACTTTTTGATCATAAATTTTCAATCATAAAGCTGTGAAAGCGATAGGGTGCGACAGAACTTTTCCCTTCCCTTTTCCAGCTCGAAAAATTATCATTTCCTATACAAAATTTGATTTGTCTGATTTGTCTTTGTATTTAAAAATTTTTTGTATTATTTAGTAAGTTTGTATTTTTGGTAAATTTCTATTTTTGAATTGAGCAAAATGAAGACTTTGGTTTGTCTATTATTGAAAAAAATAACTAATGCTTCCTCTATGAGGAAGCAAATACATTTTCTAACGGGAAGCAAAGTGCTCGTGAAATGAACATAATATACAAATTTCAAATAACTATTTATTTGTTAAAAGTTTTTTAACACTCAAGTTCGAGTTGAAATTAAAGTCTGAAAATCGAGAACAAGAAAATAAGTATTAACAGTTTGTTTCTAAATTTATATAAATATAATTTTTATATGATTCTTGAAAAATGAAAAAAAAAGTTTTTTGAACATTTCAGATGTGTCAAACCAGAATCTAGAAGATTAAAAATTTTATTTTTTATTTTATAGGATTTTACAAAATATTAGGAAAAATTCGAGTCTTGCTAAAAGATGTTTATGACTAGCCCTAAACAAATTAAGAAATGTTTGATAAATTTTCTGAAATGTTTTCGAATATTTCTAATCTATTTGAACCGTCTTAAATTCCTAAACATATTTTTAACTGACTCGACTTTTTCGTAAAATTTTGAAAACCCATTCAAAATGTATAAAAATTGCCTTATCAATCTTTTAAATTTATCTTTTTGCGTTGAAAACTCAACTACGTGTTACTTTTGTTTGCTTTAACAATAATTATTAATCCGAATTAAAAATTCCTTTCTTTTTTCTAATGTATATAAATATCTTGTAATCCCACTCTCTTAAATTTTGGAACATTTTTGAGGAATCGATCAACATTCCGTATGATAATAGTAATCTAATTACGTGCAATACAACAAACTTTTTTTGAGACTTATCAACTTTTTTATGCGCATATATACAATGTATTATCTCCATCATACTACGCATAAGAAGGACTTTAATCATAGATTATTTTCAAGTGTGTCTAGTGACTACATCTGAAAGTAAAAATAGACACGAAATATGAATTATCACTCTCTAAATTAGAGCATGTTTTGTGTGTTATCTCGTATGACAGGTTATTAATTATTCATGACCAAATTTTTGTTAGTAAACAAGTCCATAATATTTCCCTTATTATGTTTACATAACTGACCAAATATTTAACTTTGCAACGAAAAATTCCTTCAATGACACATTTAATCCCCAAAGTGAAACACAGTTATCGTGCTCAGAGAAATTCTCACGAGCATGATGATATGCTCGACCTTTATGTGCTTTGAAAATTTAATGAGCATTTTGAATTAGGATTTAGAAAAATCGTATTTTCTATCTTTATCAACAATAATTACATTATTTAAATTTCGCGGGAAATGCGGCGTTAAAATTGGAAAGGGCGCTAAATTTAAATGATAAAAGAACTCAAAGTAATGGAAAACATATTATTCGCATTAAACATTGCCTTACTCAGATTTGCTACAATTCTAGGTATGAAACCAACCATACACCTAGAAGAATTAATAATATTAATGCAAAAAAAAATTTCTTTTAAAATATATTTAAAACGCTTTTTAAGCGCGTTTTCAAGTCAAAACGATACATTTTCAACCAGAGAAATGAAATTTCAACTGAAATTATGAATTTCCAACAAAAATATAAATTTTTAACCAAATAGTCAGTCGAATTTTCAACCCAAAAAGTTAACTTTCTACCCAAAATTACTCATTTTCAAGAAATTACATGAATTTTCGTATAAAAAAAATCATTTTTCAACCAAAATTAATATAGTTAAATGTCAGAAAAAT
>CAKNXH010080646.1:23086-36029 GCA_932178445.1 Andricus quercusramuli | reverse complement strand
TTGTAGAATTCTCTGAATTCCTTGAAATTGTAGAATTCTCTGAATTCCCTAATTTCCTTGACTTTTCTGAATTCTTTCAATTTCCTGAATTCTCTAACTTTATTGAATTTTCTGAATTTCTTGAAATCTCTAAATTCCTTAAAGTCTCTAGATTCCTTGAATTCTCTGAATTCTACGAATTCTACGAATTATCTGATTTGCCCGAATTCATTGAATTCTCTAAATTTCCTGAGTTCTTGGAATTATCTGAATTCTTTGAATTCTCTAAATTCCTTAAATTTGTGGAATTTGTGGAGTTCTCTCAATCCATTGGATTTATTTGAATTCCTTGAATTTGTGAAATTTTCTGAATTCTTTGAATTTGTAGAATTCTCCGAATTCCCTAAATTCCGTGATTTCTGTGAATTCTTTAAATTTCCTGAATTTTCAGTAATCAATTGAATTTGTGGAATTCCTTGAATCCTCTAAATTCCTTGTGAAATTCGTAGAATATACTGAATCCGTTGAATTTTCTGAATTCCTTGAAATTGTGGAATTCTCTGAATTCCTTGAATTTGTGGAATTGTCTGAATTCCTTGATTTCTGTGAATTCTTTAAATTTTCTGAATTCTCTGAATTTATTGAATTTGTGGAATTCCTTACATTCTCGGAATCCCTTGAGTTCTCTGAATTCCTCGAATTCTCCGAATTCCTTGAATTAATTGAATTCTCTAGATTTCTCGAATTCTCTGATTTTCCCAAATTCCTTGAATTCTCTAAATTCCCTGATTTCTCGAAATTCTTCGAATTCCTTGAATTTTATGAATTTCTCGAATACTTTGGATTTCTTGAATTCTCTGGATTCCTTATATTTGTGGAATTCTCTGAATTTATTGAATTTTCTGATTTCCTTGAATTTGTTAAATTTTTCTGAATATCTTGAACTTATGGAATTCTCTGAATTCATTGAATTTGTGGAATTCACAGAATTCCCTTAATTCATTGATTTCTCTGAATTCTTAAAATTTCCTGAATTCTCTGAATTTATTGAGTTTGTGGAATTTTTTGAATTCATTCAATTCTATTAATTCCTAGAATTCTCTTAATTCTCTTAATTCATTGAATTTCCTGAATTCCTTGAATTCTCTGAATTCTTTGAAATTCAAAATACTTCTAAATAATATAATATACGCCATGAGTTTTCGTTTTAGACGTATATTCAGAGCGTTTTTTTTTAACATGGACGTATCGATATTTCTAAAAAGTGGATGCGTGGCGCGAAATTATTATGGATAATATGTCATGCCGGCGGCTGGCATTTCGATCTTAGGGGTCGTTTGCATTTGAATTTTTATTTTTCTAATTTTCTGCGTTCTGGTTCCAAAGACTCAAGGCTATCTGGAGTGTCATTGATGACGTAGGTGGATCCAGCCTCCACTGGTTATTGATTCTATGACGTCATTCAAGGGCGTCCCACGCAATGCGCGCACCACCTCTAATCTGGAGTATGGAAATTCTAAAATGTCAATACCCGACCTTGGAATTGCACACTTGGGAGGACAATTTTTCTTCTTTTTTTTTTAGTTTTTTTACGAAAAATTGCGATTTCTTCAAGATTAGCATTCTTCATATTCAAATTGACTAATTTTTTATTTATTAAAACTACAAATACTGACAAAGCAGAGAAAGTTTTGAAAAATAATTGATTTCCTGTCAATAGCCCCCAAGATATCAAATTTGCAATTTAAAACTTCATTCATTCAATAATTTTTTTTTCAACTTGATAATGTTTGCCTGGAGGATTTTGTCCAGAGAGATAGAAAGAATTGAAAAGAGAAAATTAAATGGCGGACTAAGCCTCTTATGAGAAAAGACTTTTTATTTTGCGAAAGTTTTCTTGAAAAGAGAAAAAGGATGGTCTTTTATTCTTTTTTTCTCTGGTTGATATCTTTATTTACTTATTTTTATATTTGAAAAATTGAAAATTAAAATTGTTTTGCGAAACGATATTAGATGATAAATAATTTTCAAAAATGATTTCTAGGTTCCTATAAAAATTCTCTCTGTACAAAATTGATTTTCCAAACTTAGATGCTAGTGAAGTTAATTTTATTCATCGAAACGTCAACTTGAGATTTACTCCTCCTTCCTTGGATGCTCTTGTGATCATATTTTTATCAATATATTTTCATCAATATTTTAATCAAGAATTACCCTTAATTTTTAAACACGATGTCTAGCTACCTTGAAAACCTGAAATTCTCTTGATTTTTTTTAATTAAATATTTTTATTTTTATTATTTCATAACAATTTCACAAAGCTTTCAAAGCTTTCAAAAGATTTTAAGGCTTTCAAATATTTGCAAAAGGGCAGTACACCAGATTTCGAAGATTTTAAAACATTTCGAGGATTTGAACAGATTTCAAAAGGTTTCAAATTTCTTTAGAAGATTTGAAAAGATTTCACTAAGATTTCAAATAATTCAATGATTTCAAACAATAACAAAGATTTCACGAACGAAGATTTAAGAACAACTTCACAAATATTTAAAAATATTCGAAGATTTAAAAGATTTTGAAAAGGGCGTGTACACTTCAACGATTTCACAAAGATTTCGAAAATTTCAAAAAATTTTAAAACTTTAAAAAGATTTAAAAGATTTTAAAAAGGGTATAGTAAACCTTATTTCTAAGATTTTACACAGATTAAAAATATTTTAATGATTTCAAATGAATACAACAGATTTCAGAAAATTTCACGAAGATTTCAAATATTTCATAAAAATTTTATAAAGATTTCAAAAGATTTCAAAAGATTTTGAACATTTCACAGAAATTTCTCAAAGATTTCGATCACTTTCAAAGATTTCAAAACTTTCAAAAGATTTGAAAGACTTTAAAAAGGTTCTAGTAAACCAGATTTCTAATATTTCAAAAGATTTTACGCAGATTAAAAATATTTTATTGATTTCAAATGAATACAAAATATTTCAAAGATTTCATAAAAATTTCATAAAGATTTCAAAAGAATACAAGAATTCCAAAGATTTCAAAAAGGGTACAGTACACCAAATTTCAAAGATTTCAAAACATTTCATAGATTTTAAACAGATTCAAATATTTCAATGATTTCCAACGAATACGGAAGATTTCACAAATATTTTAAATATGTTAAACTATTTCAAAAGGTTTCAGGAAATTTGAGAAGATTTCAAAATATTTCAATGATTTCAATTGACAAAAGATTTCACAAAAAAAGATTAAAGAAAGCTTTAACAAATATTTAAAATATTTCATAAAACTTTCAGAAGATTTCAACAAATTTCACGAAGATTTCAAAGATTTCAAGGATTTCAAATATTTTACAAAAATATGAAAATATTCTAAAAGATTTCACAGAAATTTCAACATTTCACAAAAATTGCAAGTACTTCAAGAGATTTCAACGAATTGACAATGATTTCAAAAGATATAACAAATTTCAAGAATTTCAAATATTTTACAAACATTAAAAAATATTCTTAAAGATTTCACAGAAATTTTAATATTAAAGAAAAATTTCACCAATATTTCGAGGATTTCATAAATATTTCAAAATATTTCAAAACATTTCACAAAGAATCCAAAGATTTCAAGGATTTCAAAGATTTTACTAAAATTTCAAATTTTTGTTGAAGATTCCAAAAGATTTCACGAAAGCTTTGTAATATTTCACAAAGATTTCAAACAATTCAAGGATTTCACATATTTCACAATAATTTTAAAAGATTCACACAGAGATTTCTAGATATCACACAAATTTTAAGTACTTCAGAGATTTCAAGAATTTCACACAGATTTCAAAATATTTCAAAAATTTCAAAAAGATTTCAAGGATTTCAAATATTTTGCAAAAATTTATAAAGATTCAAAAAGATTTCACAGAAATTTCAAGATTAAAGAAAGATTTCACAAATATTTAGAAGATTTCATAAATATTTCAAAATATTTCGAAACATTTCACAAAGAATCCAAAGATTTCAAGGATTTCAATGATTTTAACAAAATTTTAAACGATTTCACAAAGATTTCAAATATTTTAATGATATTAAATGAATACAAAATATTTCATAAAGATTTCAAATGAATACAAGAATTTCAAAGATTTCAAAAAGGGTATAGTACACCAGATTTCAAAGATTTCAAACAATTTCAAATTTTTGTAGAAGATTTCAAAAGATTTCACAAAACCTTCGCAAGGTTTCACAAAGATTTTAAATATTCCAAAGAATTCAAGGATTTCAAATATTCTGCACAAATTTTAAAAGATTTCACAGAAATTTCAAGATTTCTCAAAAATTGTAAGTACTTCAAGAGATTTCAACGAATTGACAAAGATTTCAAAAGATTTCAAAAGATTTCAAAAATTTTGGGAGGATTTCAACGATTTCAATTATTTCAAATATTTTGTAAAAATTTAAAAAGATTCTAAAAGATTTCACAAAAATTGCAAGATTTCACCAATATTTCGAAGATATCATAAATATTTCAAAATATTTCGAAACATTTCACAGAGAATCCAAAGATTTCAAGGATTTCGAAGATTTTACAACCAGATTTCAAAGATTTCAAACAATTTCAAATTTTTTTAGAAGATTTCAAAAGATTTCACGAAAGTTTTGCAAGATTTCACAAAAATTCTAAAGATTTCAAAGAATTCAAGGATTTCAAATATTCTGCACAAATTTTAAAAGATTTCACAGAAATTTCAAGATTTCACAAAAATTGTTAGTACTCCAAGAGATTTCTACGAATTGACAAATATTTCAAAAGATTTCTACGAATTGACAAATATTTCAAAAGATTTCAAAAATTTCGGAAAGATTTCAACGATTTCAAATATTTAAAATATTTTGCGAAAATTTAAAAGGGTTCTAAAAGATTTGACAGAAATTTCAAGATTATAGCAAGTTTTCACCAATATTTTGAAGATTTCATAAATATTTCAAAATATTTCGAAACATTTCACAAAGAATCCAAAGATTTCAAAGATTTTACCACCAGATTTCAAAGATTTCAAACAATGTCAAATTTTTGTAGAAGATTTCAAGGATTTCAAATATTTGACAAAAATTTAAAAAGATTCTGAAAGATTTCACAGAAATTTCAAGATTTCACAAAATGTTTAAGTAGATACTTCAAAAGATTTCAACGAATTGACAAAGATTTCAAAAGATTTCAAAAATTGTAGAAAGATTTCAACTATTTCAAGGATTTCAAGTATTTTGCAAAAATTTGAAAAGATTCTGAAAGATTTCACAGAAATTTCAAGATTAAAGAAAGATTTCACAAATATTTCAAAGATTTCATAAATATTTCAAAATATTTCGAAACGTTTCACAAAGAATCAAAAGATTTCAAGGATTTGAAATATTTTGCAAAATTTAAAAAGATTCTAAAAGATTATAGTACACCAGATTTCAAAGATTTCAAAGAATTTCAAATTTTTGTAGAAGTTTTCTAAACATGTCACGAAAGCTTTGCAAGATTTCACGAAGATTTGAAAGATTTCAAAGAATTCAAGGATTTCAAATATCCTACACAAATTCTAAAAGATTTCACAGAAATTTCAAGATTTCACAAAAATTTTAAGTACTCCAAGAGATTTCAACGAATTGACAAAGATGTCAAAAGATTTCAAAAATTTCACAAAGATTTCAACGATTTCAAGGATTAAAAATATTTTAGAAAAATTTAAAAAGATTCTATAAGATTTCACAGAAATTTCAAGACTTCACAAAAATTGGAAGTACTTCAAGAAATTTCAACGAGTTGACAAAGACTTGAAAATATTTCAAAAATTTTAGAAAGATTTCAACGATTTCAAGGATTTCAAATATTTTGTAAAAATTTTCTAAAAGATTTCACAGAGATTTCAAGATTGTAGAAAGATTTCAGAAATATTTCGAAGATTTCATAAATATTTCAGAATATTTCGAAACATTTCACAAAGAATCCAAAGATTTCAAGGATTTCAAAGATTTGACCATCAGATTTCAAAGATTTCAAACAATTTCAAAATTGTGTAGAAAATTTCAAAAGATGTCACAAAAGCTTTTCAAGATTTCACAAAGATTTTAAAGATTTCAAGGATTTCAAATATTTTACAAACATTTAAAAAGATTCTAAAAGATTTCACAGAAATTTCGAGATTTCACAAAAATTTTAAGTACTCCAAGAGATTTGAACGAATTGATAAAGATTTCAAAAGATTTCAAAAATTTCACAAAGATTTCAACGATTTCCAGGATTTCAAGTATTTTGCAAAAATTTGAAAAGATTCTAAAAGATTTCACAGAAATTTCAAGATTAAAGAAAGATTTCACAAATATTACGAAGATTTCATTATTATTACAAAATATTTCGAAACATTTCACAAAGAATCCAAAGATTTCAAGGATTTCAAATATTTTGCAAAATTTAAAAGATTCTAAAAGATTATAGTACACCATATTTCAAAGATTTCAAACAATTTTAAATTTTTGTAGAAGATTTCAAAAGATTTCACAAAACCTTTGTAAGATTTCATAAAGATTTCAAAGATTTCAAAGAATTCAAGGATTTCAAATATGTTGAAAAAATTTAAAAAGATTCTAAAAGATATCACAGAAATTTCAAGATTTCACAAAAATTGTAAGTACTCTAAGAGATTTCAACGAATTGACAAAGATGTCAAAAGATTTCAAAAATTTTAGAAAGATTTCAACGATTTCAAGGATTTCAAATATTTTACAAAAATATAAAAGGATTCTAAAAGATTTCACAGAAATTTCAAGACTTCACAAAAATTAGAAGCACTTCAAGAGATTTAAACGATTTCACAAAGATTTCAAAATAATTCAAAAATTTCACAAAGATTTCAAGGATTTCAAAGACGACTTATGTTGGCCAATAAAAAATAAAATGGTTCATTTTTTACATCTATAACAAACATTTATTTCATTATTTGATGTAAAAAAAACTGGAAAAACATGAATTCTTGACCTGGAAAACCTGGAAAAGACATTTTTCGTTCCTAAAAATCGCTGGACAACCTGTTAAAGATCACATAATACTACTTTAATTTGAAAAAAATTAAAATTGGTGACGTTCAATGAAGTAATAATGTTTTTTTTTGAGATTGTATAAGATTGAAGAATTTTGCGAGCTGTTAATTGTTATTGCAATACATAAAATGTATTAGTGGCTTGTGTCAAGGAATTTCTTAAGTGGATCTGTAAATTATGAGACTATTAAAATCTTCATCAATGGCAACAGGAAGGTGGCGCTAAAATTGCAGAAAAAAAGCGGAGGGAAAACATTTTCAAGGAATTTGAATAGTAATTTATTACTGTATCTTCCGGAAATTGTTAATACATGAAATTTTTTATAAGTAATGTTTTTATATAGATTTTTATATAGATGAATATTAACTTATGTTTATTTGAAGTAAGGAAACATTGCACGCTTTTTTATATAAGAATAAAAGAATATTTTAATTAATTAAAAAAAAAAGATCTCCTGTCGCTCCGCTGGGAATCGAACCACAGAACTTCCGATTGCCGGTCAGGTGCTTTCCCATTAGGCTACTAGACTAAAGACATCGAGAGAAGAAACTTTTCTCAGAAAATACACGCATTATATTGCAGGGGGGTACATATCAAAAAGAAAAGAAGAGACGTCAAAAATATATGTTATTTTCTGATGATAATACAGATTCTTTTAAAAATTTGATTTGTACCATCTTGCAACATAATGCGAGTATTTTTTGAAAAAAGATTCTTCTCTCGATCTCTTTAGTAGCTGAATGGGAAAGGACCCGACCGGCAATCGGAAGTTTTGTGGTTCGATTCCCAGCGGAGCGAAAGGAGAAGATCTTTTTTCAGAAAAAAAATTAATTAAAATAATTTTTGATTCATAATTTCATGTAGTCTGAAGAGAATTAAAAAATATCTGTTATTTTCTTATGATAATACAGATTCCATGAAAAAATAAAAGAATATATATATAGATTGTAGATGACGATTCAAAATCAGCTCAAAATTCAAGAATTTCCAGATTTTAGTGTTAAAAATTAAACTGTTTCAATTCAAAAGGCTTAGCAGTTAAATAGATGTAAACGCCCGATTGAAAATTTATTAACTATTTTCAATTTTCAAATAATTTCAAAATAAAATATTCATAATTAAAGGTTTTTATTAAATTTCAAATATTGTTTCAGTTTAAAATTTGTTAATTAAGAAAGAGAATTACTAAATACTTAGAAATATTTGACTGTTCATTTAAAACCAGTAATTACAAATAAAATATTCAAAAATAAACAAAAAAAAGTAAATTTTGAACATTTCAATTTTTATGTTCTATTTAAAAAATTTTATTTTTTAAGTAAAATTGTTGCATTTGGTTAGAAATAAATATTGAACATTTATTATTCCTAGAAAAAATATAGATTTTTGCAGTTTTTTAACAAATAATTTAGAAGCTTTTTAAGAATTCTGAAAGACTTTAGGAGAATAAAAACCATTTTCTTAAGATTCCTAGGAAAATTGAAAACGATTTTTTATTTTCAAAAATTAATTTTGAGCGAATATTTAAAAACATTTCAAAAATTTTCAAAAATGAATCTGGGAGATTCTAAGGAAATTTTTTTAACTTTGTAGGATTTTTACAAGATTTTCGGAAAAATTGTTCGATGTTCCGAAAAAGTTTTAAAAATACTTTAAAATTTGAAAACATGTAAAGCAACATGTACATTTTTCACGATTTTGAAATAAAATTTCGATGATATAAATATTTCAAAACATTTCACAAAGCATTCAAAGATTTCAATGATTTCAGAGATTTTACCAAAATTTTAAAAGATTTCACAAAGACTTCAAATATTTTAATAATATTAAATCAATACAAAACATTTCATAAATATTTCAAAGATTTCATAAAAATTTCATAAAGATTTCAAAAGAATACAGGAATTTCAAAGATTTCAAACGATTTCAAATTTTTATAGAAGATTTTTATAGAAGATTTCGAAAATTTCAAAAAATTTGAAGGATTTCGAAGACTGTACAAAGATTTAACAATATTTCCAAAGATTTCACAAAGATGACTTATGTTCGCAAAAAAATAAGAATTTGTTTGTTTGTGATTGTGCTCTCTTTAGAAAAAAAAGAAAGATCGTGTTCGTGAACCAGCTATTTTGGATGAAAATTCAAAAAGTTCGACTATTCATAGTATTTGGAAACGCGAACAGTTTATTTTCTTTTGACTTTTTCCGATAAGAAGAAAATTATCAATGTTATAGCATTTAAAAAAAAAAAAAAAAAAAAAACGAAAATGAACATTTTAAGTCAAACAACGCACGATATGAAAAAAAGTCAGGAGAAGAAAACCGTTGCTCTTTGAAAGCCGTACACCTACAAGATGATCACAACAACTTTCTGATTTTTCCGAAGAATCGAAAATTCAAATTTTGATCGCTCACAAAATAATGAAAAATAAAAAATTCCATGTTGCGGTCAAACTATGCACGATACGAAAAAAACTAAATCAACAAAAATTGTACACCCAAAAAAAATCTACAAATTTGTTATCAATCACTTTTTTATAGGACACGTAGTTGTTGTTTTATTCGTAAAAAATACCATTAAATATTTTTAAAAAATAAATCCTTGGGCAAACGACGCAAGCTACGAAAAAAATAATAGGACATAAGTTGTTCATCCAAACAGGAGTTACCAATTTGTTATTAGTCATTTCGTGATAGAATGCGTAGTTTTTGTTTTATTCTTAAAAAACAACATTATAATAACTTATTGGTTGAAATTCATTTTTTTTTTGCTTGACAGTTCAAAAGTTTGGTGGAAATTTTTATTCTCTCTTGATTTTATTAAAAATACGTTTTTTTTTGTTAAAAATTATTTTTTTCCCAAGAAATCACCTGAACCACTTGAACATTTAAAAATTTTATTGAAAATTAGTCTTCTTTTGTAAAATATTAATTTGTTTACCACAAAATTCAACTAAATGAATATTCCATCTTCCATAATTTTAGTTGAAACTTCATCTCTTTGGTTGAAAATTGATTTTTTGAATTGAAAATTTAACAAATTAATTTTTGGTTCAAAATTGATCTCCTTTAGTTAAAAGTTCATGTATCTTGTTGAAAAGTCGTTTTTTTATTTGAAAATTATTTTTTTTACTGAAAATTTAATTTTTCCATTTATGGTTGAAAATTTTTTTTTTTTAATTGAAAATTCAACTATTTTGTTAAAAATGTACGTATTATGTTAAAAAAATTTTTTCCATTTGACTATTTAACTACTTAATTTTTTCTTGAAAATTTACTTTTTCAGTTGAAAAGTCAAATATTTGGCTGAAAATGTATGTATTTTATTGAAAATTTGTCTTCTTTGGAGGGAAATAAATATTTTTGGTTGAAAATTCAAATAATTGGTTGTAAGGTAAATTCTTGTTTAATAAATTAATTTTTTTTGTTAAAGATTCATATGTTGAGTCGATTGCCTAAAAAAATATGCTATACTTAGTTTCAATTTTATTCATAATATAACTTTTAAATTGAAATTCTAAACTAGAAAAAGTGTTCTACTATTTTAATTTAGAACGTTCAAAATTGAATAAAGCTTTATAGTTACGAATTTTTTTAATCATATTTTTTGTTTCCCCTATTTTCAATGAATTTCTCCTTATTTTTCTTGTTTTTTTTCGCTTAATTGTTAACTGAATTAATAGAACACAATAAGAAAATCCTACAATTTTTGGTCAAAACTTCATGCTTTTTGCTTAAAAATTTGATTATTTGGTTGAAATTTAATTATTTTGCTGAAAATTCATCTGTTTGATTAAAAAGTCACCTTTTTTGGTCGAAAATTTAACTGCTTCGTTAAACATTTTTTTTTATAGAAAATTCGTCCTTTTGGTTTGAAAATTACTCTTTTATCGTAGAAAAGTCATATTTTTTGGTTAAAACTGAACTTTTTTTGGTGGAAATTTAACTGTTTTCTAAAAAATTCGCCTTTTTAACATAAACATTTAACTATTTGGTTAAAAATTAATTTTTTTTTTGAAAATTCGCCTTTTCTGGTTAAAAACGATCTATTTGTTGAAAATTTAACTTTTCGGGATGATAATTCAACTGTCTTCTAAAAATTTAACTGTTTGGTTGAAAATTCAATTGTTTTATTCAACATTCTTATGGTGGAAAAGTAATCTTTTTTGGTTTAAATTCATCTTTCTTGGTTACAAATGAGCTTTTTTGATGGAAATTCAACTGTTGTCTGACATTTTTTTTTTTGCTTTAAAATTCAATTACTTGGTCAAAAATTCAACTATTTTCTTGAAAAATCGTCTCTTTTGACTGAAAGTTCAACTGTTTGGGTAATAGTATTTTTTTCAAAATTCAACTACTTAGTTTAAAATTCCTCTTTTCAGGTTGATAATTCAACTGTCTTTTAAAAAATTAGACTTTTTAGCTTGAAAATTCAACTATTTGTTTGAAGTTTAATCTTTTTTTGCTTGAGAATTCTCAACTATTTGGTTGAATTGCAAACTGTTTGGTTGAAAATTATTATTTTCTTAAATTCATCTATTTGATTGAAAAATAATCTTTCGAGTTTAAAAGTCAACTGTTTTCTAAATGATTCGAATTTTCAACTTTAAAACTCGACTTTTTTGTTATAAATTCGTCTTTGGGTTGGAAATTTCTCTTTTTTGGTTCAAAATGCAATATATTTCGACTTGGAATCTTAGGAATTTAAAGCGTTTCATATTTAATTCAAAATTGCATTTATATTAATTTTATTAAAAATAATCTATTCCCCTCTTTTCGTGAATAATCGCCCTATTTTCCCTGTTTCAAGAACATTTCGGGGTGTGAAGTCTGAATTATGAAAAAATGAATAATTTTATAGTCAAATTATGGTACCCCGGAAGAGATTTGGCTTAATGTTATTATACAGAGTGGCCCAAAAACTTCAGTTTCGAAGACCAGCATTCTAATCTTGTAACAGTTTTAAGATAAAATTTTTTATAAATGGAATAAATCAATAAAATTTGAAATTACAATTTTTTAAATTTATTCATTTCTTTTAATCAAACAAATTGACTTTTCTATCATAAAAGATGAGTTTTCAAACCAAAAGGACGAACTTTCAACAAAACAGTTAAATTTTCGACTTAAAAATATGACTTTTTATCCAAATATTATGAATTTTCAACGAATTATTTAAATTTTTAACCAAATAGTTTAATTTTCAACCTCAGAATGAATTTGCAACCAAAGGGCCGAATTTTCTATCCAAATAGACGAATGTTTTACAAAACAGCTGAATTTTTGACCAAAACAGGTAACTTTTTAACAAAAGACTTGAATTTTCAACAAAATAGTTAAATTTTCAATAACAAAGTTGAAAGAAGATTAGTTTTTTTACCAAAAAGGACAAATTTTTAACCAAAAAAGAATAATTTTCAACTAAAACTGAAAAAGTCACACTTTCAGGTTAAAAAATTAAACTTAAAAAAAATTTGTTCAACAAAATAGTTAAATTTTTAACCAAAAAAAATAAACCTTCAAGCAAAAAAAAATTTTAACAAAGCAATTGAACTTTTACCCAAGTAATTGAATTTTCAATTAATTAAGATCAATTTTCCACAAAATGTAGAATCATCAATCAAAGATGAATTTGAAAAAATAGTTAAATTTTCAACCAAACAAGATTTCAGTTGAATTTCCAAGTAAAAAGAGATCATTTTTTAAGAAAATAGTTAAATTTTGAACCAAAAAAACGAATTTTATTTTCAATTAAAAAAAAACAGATTTTCTATCCAAAAAGGCGAATTTTTAACAAAACAGTTGAATTTTCAACAAGATAATGAAATTTTTAACAAAAGAATTAATTTGTCAACAAAATAATCAAATTTTTAGGAGAAT
>CAKNXH010080646.1:0-15736 GCA_932178445.1 Andricus quercusramuli | reverse complement strand
TTTATTGAATTTTCAACCCAACAGTAGCATTCATTACCAAAAAATATAAGTTTTCTACTCAGATAGAAAAAATTTTTATAGAAAAGATAAATTTTCAAACAAAAAAAAAGTCGAATTCTCATCCAAAAAAGATGTCAGGTGATTTTTCAATAATGACAGTTGAATTTTCATACAAAAAGGATGACTTTTTTAAAAAAATATTTAAGTTTTAATCAAACAGTTGCATTTTTATCCAAGAAAGATGAAATTTCTAGTAAAGCAGATGAATTTTTAAAGCCAAAAGACAAATTTTCAAAAAAATAGTTGGATTTTTATCCAAAAAATATTTCAATTGATTTTTCAACATTAAAAAATATTTTCAGGATGAAGCAAATGCAAAAAAAGAAATATAAATACAAAGCAAATAAATTACTAACAAGAATGTTATATCGAGGTTACTGCAAAACTTAATTTCAAAAATTCTCTAATTTTTCCCTGACCAATTTTTTATTTTCCTTCACCATTGATATTCAAATACCAAAATCTTAATCTTGTAACATTTTTAACATAGAATCTTTTATACACGGAATAAAACAATTTGAAACAAAAATTGAAAATTTTCAAATTTATTCTGCTTGACAGTTATTTAAAGTTATATAAATTCCCTGACTTTTACCAGATTTTTTTCCTAAATCCCTGACTTTAAAAAAAATTATTGTTGGCCAGGTTCCTTTTTTCATTCACCACTTTTGGCGCGTGAAGTTAAATTCATATTTTTCTGTACAATTTCTGCGAGTTAGTTGTTTCATTTGCAAATTTCCGAAAATTACATGAATGAAGACCCCCCCCCCCCTCCCCTTGAGTTCACACGTAATTAAGTACGGTCCCTTATCAAAAATGACTCAAGGTTAATAATACTTTATCAAGATCATGATTAGTAGAGTCTGTCCTATAGGGCTTTGGGGGGGGGGGAGTGGCGAAAGATTAAAAGTATTCCTAGAAGAAAAGAGAGATAGAAAATGGAATTGAGACGGGGTGAGAGAGCGAGAGCGCTTGGGCGAATCAGAGAGGGCCAATTCGAGAAAGAGGGAGAGAGAAAGATAGCGATAGCAGATGAGGAAGCACAGGAAGCATAGTCATTCAGACTTGAACCACCGTCCCGCGCGAGTGGTGGTTGTCGTACGATACCAGTACGCGTACGGGACAACTCACATTGGCCCAAAAATACATTTTTATTTTATTTCATTTACTTCCGCTATAATCAATTTCCGACCATCGTTATGACATTTTAAATACCAGTGACCAGTGCGTCTGAATTTTGTTATCAGTGCCAGACAAGGAATTTTAGTTTACCCTCGTAAATTCGAATAGTTTAGGTGAGTAAAAAAAAAATCCGAAATTATTTATTGATATTAGACATTATTTAAGAGTAAAAAAACTTGGAAAAAAGTGATAGCGATGAAAGAGAAACCCGAAAATATTTAGTATTTCATTAAAATCATAAGTAATTATCGCGAATTAAGAATGATTTGTTTAGAAAAATAGTACTAAAAAATTATGAATGAAAGTGCAATCCTTTTTTGTGAACTAAACCTTGGTCTATAAATAAATTTTTTTCAAATCCAAGGATATTTTTTAATCTGATATGGTTTTTTCATAATTTGTGTAGGTAATTAGAAAAATATCAAGGTTTTGGGAAATGCGAATTATTTCGGACCAGTTCAGTATTTGGGTCACGATTCTGATTCAATTTTTTGGCATTTTTGAAACCACTCGATTTCATGACTGGAGACGAATTATTTTGGAATTAGATTCTCAATTTTTTTGAGTCTCGTCAAATTTGCTGGTCTCTGGGTATAATTTTTGCATGAAAATGGGGTTGGAAATAGCGAATGTCAACCCACGTGGTCTATTGATTTTCTAAAGCGCCGCGCCATAGCGCGTCTACGCCTGGGTGTAAAAAGAGGGTCTGTTCCATCCTGACCACGAAAATCACAAATCCGGTTTCAGTTCAAATCTGCCCGTAACTCTTCTTTCCTTTACGTAACTGACATCAATCTTCATTCTGACTACTCCAGTTTTTATTGCGAATTTAAATTTATTTCACTCAATTCTCAAAGTCTGAATTAAAATTAATACTTCCCCCATCACTAAAAATGGTTAATTTTGATAATATTGATAATATAAAATTTGATAATGTTTATAAACAATATGTGCAACTTTAAGCAGTTTTTAAATTCTCTTCAGAGAATCGGTAATTATTGGTCAGAGGTACTTTATATATATATATTTCTAAAATTGCTATATTTAGTGCATACTTCTCACGCAAATTTTTAAATAAAAAGATTTCTTTCAAGAAATTGAGGTAAAATTATTTAGACTCAATAAAAAGAAATCAGAAAATATTCAAATTTTCAACAAAACAGTAGATTTTTGAACCAAAAAGGATGCATTTTTAACATATTTATTGAATTTTCCGTCAAGAAATAAATAAAAAAAATTTAATTTAATTATTGACCAATTTATTGTGTTGCATTTTCATCATCCCGATAAATTATTTGCTAAAATTTTAATGATTATATAAGAAAGGGGGAAAGAGGGAAAAAAAAATAATAACTTAATCACATAACTTTTTGAAATTGAAAATTCGTCTTTTGGTTAAAAAGTCATCTTAAAAAAATCTTAAAAAAGATTAATTATTTTGACCCTCGATGGAAATAATTGTTTATATATTATATTTTATTTATTGTTAAAATATAATTAAATAAAAAAATTAAAACTATTCATTTAATATATATATATTTTATATAAATCAAATTTGTAAATTAAAAAAATTTAAAAAAAATTAAGTTTTGGTTGAAAATTCATATTTTGATGTTAAAAATTCAACTGAAATCTTTCTTGTTTGAAAATTCATTTATTGGGTAAAAGATTTCTTTCAAGAAATTGAGGTAAAATTATTTAGACTCAATACAAAGAAATCAGAAAATATTCAAATTTTCAACAAAACAGTAGATTTTTGGACCAAAAAGGATGAATTTTTAACATATTTATTGAATTTTCAACCCAACAGTAGCATTCTTTACCAAGAAATATGAGTTTTCTACTTAGACAGATAAATTTTTAAATAAGAAAGATAAATTTAAAAAAAATAGTGAAAATTATTAAAATAATTGAGAGGGTAGGTAACTGATTAAATTGTATTATATATATATATATATATATATTGTATAGTTGAATTTTCAACAAAACAGTAGATTTCTGGACCAAAAAGTATGACTTTTTAACAAGTTTATTGAATTTTCCGTCAATAAATAAATTTAAAAAAAATTTAATTTAATTATTGACCAATTTATTGTGTTGCATTTTCATCATCCCGATAAATTATTTGCTAAAATTTTAATGATTATATAAGAAAGGGGAAAAAATGGAAAAAAATGACTTAACTTAATCACATAACTTTTTGAAATTGAAAATTCGTCTTTTGGTTGAAAATTCATCTTAAAAAAATTTTAAAAAAGATTCATTATTTTATTTATATATTATATTTTATTTATTGTTAAAAAATAATTAAACAAAAAAAATTAAAACTATTAAGTTTTGGTTGAAAATTCATATTTTGATGTTAAAAATTCAACCGAAATCTTTCTTGGTTGAAAATTCATTTAGTGGGTAAAAGTTCAACTACTTTGTTACAAATTTATTTTTTTGGTTGAAGGTTCATCTGTTTGGTTTATAATTGAACTATTTCATTGAAAAATCGTTTTCTTTTGTTTGAGTAAAATTTTGGGTGACTTCTTCTCTTTTGGTTACAAATTCTACTATTTGGTTGAAAATTCAACTGAAATCTTTCTTGGTTGTAAATTTAACTCTTTTTTTTTTTTTTTTTTGAAAATTCGTCTTTTTGGTTTAAAAATCTATCCATTTTACTATACCTTCCATCTTTCATTGGACGAAATTTAAAAAACTTCATTAGTTAAAGGTTAGTTGAAAATTCAACTGAAATCTTTCTTGGTTGTAAATTTAACTTTTTTTTTTAATTCGTCTTTTTGGTTTAAAAATTCATTCGTTTTTATGTTTCTAAAATTGCTATATTTAGTGCATTCTTCTCACAAAAAATTTTAAATAAAAAGATTTCTTTCAAGAAATTGAGGTAAAATTATTTAGACTCAATTAAAAGAAATCAGAAAATATTCGTAAGCAAAACCCTGCAGATTGGAAAGAATCATTTGTTCAGTGTCTCTATTTAAAAAATTTCTAAATTAAGATCGAGCAGAATCACTTTTCGGCGCTTTAGAGACAAAAATAACATAATGAAAAAAGAGGAGGTTCTTAATTTTTTCCAAGCTTGAATACTTTTGCGGATCCAAAAATATAGGGATTTACTGGAAATATAAAAAAAAAATTTCAAAATATATAAGGAGGAAGTTAGATATTTTGGAAAAAGGTCGACTGTATACTGTTGTACAGGTGAAAATATTTTGAAGATATTTACTACCTTTTATGAGCTAAAGATGAGATCGATATAAAACGTGATGCAATTTTGGGTCAACTTTCGTAGTTGAGGTCGATCAAAACTTTGCCCTAGGTATAAAAATAGGTCTTTATCGAACACGATATGAATGCTCGACAAATATTTTTTTTCGGGATTTAGTATTCTTTGCTTTTGGTAGATTTTAATTATAAACATTTTGCATTCGGCAGTTTTGTTCATAACTTGTAAAAAAACACAAATTATAATCGTCTTGACTTGAAAATTATAAAAAAATTACCAATTTCGCCACAAAATGATATTAAAATAATTGATGGAATTTTTCTTTTGGTCGACATTAAACCTCGGATAAAACAGAGAATTTGCAGGAAAAAATTATTTTTGAACCAACGATATTGGTAAAATTTTTAAAACGGCATTATTTATTTGGAAGATTATTATTAATCATGGTCATAAATCGTTAAAAGAAAGATATTATACCTACATGGGAATTATTTTTAGAGGTCTGAAGTTTATAATTGACTTCACAGTTTACGTTATAATTATAAGAGTTATAAAAAGGCAATAAAAAAAAAAGATCGTATTAATATCAGAACTGGTTTTAAAATTTTTTCAAACCTTGGATTAAAATTTATATCGTTTCTCCGTATTTCTTACTAGCCAAAAAATAAACCTGGAGTTTCGAGTTTGCATGACATTTGAATCACAGGAAGTCACATAGCTAATGCAAAGGAATATGCAAATCCATAAAACGGTGATACAGTCGTCTGTTCCAAAAACCAAAATTTTAGCTCTGGATTTGAGCAATTCTAAATAATTTAAATCCATCTCGATGTGAAAAATGTAATAAATTCAATTATATTTCAAAAGTATTATTATTACAGGTTGGCCATAGGTCAGGAAAAGTCAGGGATTTTGAAAACAAATCTTGCGAAAGTCAGGAAATTTCTATGAGAGGCATTTTAAATAACTTTCAAGGATAATAAGTTTAAAGTTTTCCAATTTTAATTTTAAATTGTTTTATTTTTGGTTACAAATTTTATTATTTGGTCAAGAATTCATCAATTTTGTTAAAAAGTCCTTTTTTGTTGTTGAAAATTCAACTATTTTGTTGAAAATTCATATTTTTTTGTTGAAAATTCAACTGAAATCTTTCTTGGTTGAAAATTCATTTAGTTGGGTAAAAGTTCAACTACTTTGTTAAAAATTTATTTTTTCGGTTGTAGGTTCCTCTGTTTGGTTTATAATGGAACTATTTTATTGAAAAGTCGTTTTTTGTTAGTTTAAGCAAACTTTTTTTTTTAACTGGAAGTGTATCTTTTTAATTTTTTGCTTAAAAATTGATATTTTTTAGTTGAAAATTTGTCTTTTTTGGTAGAAAACTAATCTCCTTTCAAACTTTTGGATCAAAATTTTATAATTTTTTTAAATTCAAATATTTGATTGAAAAGTCACCTTTTTGGGTCGAAAATTCAACTGTTTTGCTGAAAATTTGTCTTTTTGGATAGAAAATCCGTCTTTTTAAATTGAAAATTCGACCTTTGGTAGAAAAGTCATCTTTTTGGTTGAAAATTTATCTTTTATCATTCAAGGTTAATTATTTCAAATTGCGAATTTAACTTTTTTTTTAAATTCGTCTTTTTGGTTTAAAAAATCATTCGTTTTGCTATACCTTCCATCTTTTATTTGACAAAATTTTAGAACCTTCATTAGCTTTTAAAAATATTATTATTATTATTATTATTAGAGGTTGGCCATAGGTCAGGAAAATTCAAGGATTTTGAAAAGAAATCTTGCCAAAGTCAGGAAATTTCTATGAGAAACTTTAAATAACTTTCAAGGATAATAAGTTTAAAGTTTTACAATTTTAATTTGAAATTGTTTTAATCAGTTTATAAAAGATTAAATTATTGGTTACAAATTTTATTAATTAGTCAAGAAATAAACAATTTTGTTAAATAGTAATTTTTGTTGTTGAAAATGTCACTATTTTGTTAGAAAATTAACTTTTTGTTGATAATTCATATTTTGGTGTTGAGAATTCAAATGAAATCTTTCTTGGTTGAAAGCTCATTTACTACAACTACTTTGTTACAAACTTATTTTTTTAGTTGAAGGTTCATCCGTTTGGTTTATAATTTAACTATTTTATTGAAAAATCGTTTTTTTTTGTTTAAACTTTTTCTTCAACTGGAAGTGTATCTTTTTCATTTTTGTTGAAATTTGATTTAGTTGAAAATTTGTCTTTTTTGGAAGAAAACTAATCTTCTTTAATTTTTTTGGTTGAAAATTGATGTTTTATCATTAAAGGTTAATTATTTTAAATTGAAAAGTCTACATTATATCTTTGTTCCAGAATTCATCTCTTTTGGTTACAAATTCTGTTTGATTGAAAATGCAACTGAAATCTTTCTTGGTTGTAAATTTAACTTTTTTTTTAATTCTTCTTTTTGGTTCAAAAATTCATCCATTTTACTATACCTTCCATCTTTCATTGGAATTTCAAGGATAATAAGTTTGAAGATTGTCAATTTTATTCTGAAATTATTTTATCCAATTTATGAAAGATTAAATTTTTGGTTAGAAATTTTATTAGTTGGTCAATAATTGAAAATCTTTGTTAAAAAGTCGTAATTTTTGGTTGAAAATTCAGTTGAAATCTTTCTTGGTTGAAAATTCAATTGCTTGGGCAAAAGTTCAACTACTTTGATACAAATTTATTTTTTTAGTTGAAACTTCATCTCTTTAGTTTATTATAATTCAACTATTTTGTTGAACAATCTTTTTTTTCAAATAAAATATTTTTCAACTGAAAGCGTTTCTGATCCAATTTTTCTTGAAAACTGATATTTTTAGTTGAAAATTTTTTGTTTTTTTTTAGTAGAAAACTAATCTCCTTTCAAATTTTTGGTTGAAAATTGAACTCTTTTCTTGAAAATTTAATTATTTTATTGACAACTTTATTATTTTGTTGAACATTCGTCTTTTTGGATAGAAAACTATTCTTTAAAAATGAAAATTCATCTTTTATGATTGAAGCTTAATACTTTTTAATTGAAAAGCCCACTATTATATTTTTGGTCCAGAATTCATCTATTTTGGTTACAAATTCTACTATTCGGTTGAAAATTGAATTCACATCTTCCTTGGTTGTGAATTTAACTTTTTTTTTAAATTCCCCTTTTTGGTTTAAAAATTCATCCGCTTTACTAGACCTTCCATCTTTTATTGGACAAAATTTCAAAAACCTTATTAGCTTTCAAAAATATTATTATTATTACAGGTTGGCCATAGTTCAGGAAAATTTAAAACAAATCTTGCCAAAGTCAGGAAATTTCTATGAGAGACATTTTAAATAACTTTCAAGGATAATAAGTTTGAAAAATTTCAATTTTATTATGAAATTGTTTGATTCTATTTATAAAAGATTAAATTTTTAGTTAGAAATTTTATTATTTGGTCAATAATTCAACAATTTTGTTAATAAGTCGTAATTTTTGGTTGAAAATTTAACTATTTTGTTGAAGAATCTTTTTTTTTTCAAATAAAATATTTTTTAAATGAAAGTGTATCTTATCCATTATTGCTTGAAAATTGATATTTTTTATTTGAAAATTTGTCTTTTCAGTAGAAAACTAATATCCTTTCAAATTTTTGGTTGAAAATTGAACTACTTTCGAAAAAATGTAATTCTTTTATTGACAATTTTATTATTTTGTTGAACATTCGTCTTTTTGAATAGAAAACCCATTCTTTTAAATTCGAAATTCGTCTTTTGGTTGAAAAGTCATCTTTTTGGTTGAAACTTATTACTTTTTAATTGAAAAGTCTACTATCATATTTTTGGTACAAAATTCATCTATTTGGTTACAAATTCTACTTTTAGGTTGGAAATTTGGTTGAAAATTCGTATTTTTTGATTAAAAATTCATCTATTATACTAGTCCTTCCATATTTTATTGGACAAAATTTTCAAAATTTCATTAGCTTTCAAAAATATTATTTTTTCAGCACTGAAAATAATTGTCAAGGATAATAAATTTGAAAATTTTTTATTTTAATTTGAAATTTTGTTTATAAAACATTTTTATTGGTAATTTATTCGCCTGGTTTTTTTTTGACGTATCTTCCTCCTGGCGATTTAATTTTTAGTAAAAATGTTATTTGCTTGAAAATTCAACAATTCTGTTCGAAATTCATCCTTTTTGATTGAAAATTCAATTACTTGGGCAAAAGTTCAACTACTTTGATAAAAATTATTATTATTTTTTTTTTTTAGGGTTCTTTTCTTTGGTTTATGATTAAAATATTTTGTTGACAAATCGTTTTTTTTTGTTCAAGTAACATTTTTTAAACTGAAAGTGTGGTTTTGCCATTTTTTGTTGAAATTTGATTTAGTAGAAAATTTGTCTTTTTTCGAAGAAAACTAATCTTCTTTCATCATTTTGGTTGAAAATTTAATTTATATTGTTGAAAATGCATCTGGTTAAAATGTCACCTTTTTTTGGTCTAAAATTCAACTGTTTTGTTAGAAATTGGACTTTTGGGTAGAAATTGCGGCCTTTTGAATTGAAAATTCATCTTTTCGTAGAAAAAGCTCTCGAAAATGCCTAAAATTATTGTCCAGGCGACTGAGTTAATGAAAATTTTAAAAGACGGAAATCTAATTTTTTTAAATTCAGTCTGATAGAAAATAATGAGATGGAACTTTTTTCTATTTAACGTCTTTTCGATTATTAATTTTAATATTAAAAATTAAAAACCAAGGAAATTTAACCGAAAATTCGATAAGTTCTTAAAATATATCGTCGTAAGTTGCCCAGTGGTTGAAATTGTTTGAAATTTGGTATACACATAAAGTATAGTCCAGTTGTGTCTAAAAAGTAATAAAAAAGTTGAGATTCACCTTTTTTTTAATAATAGTTATTTGAAAATTGAGGCCGGTCGGCAACCATGTTTTTTTTTCGTTTCGCCGACAAAAGTATCGAGGGAATTTCATAGTTGAAAAAAACCATTCTTGTTTCGAGCGCTGGGCGAGTTCTAAGATCCGAGGGACTCAGCCCAATCGAAATAAAAAAAGTGGTATCTATTGATGTCAAAACTTGTTTAAAAATTTTTTTCGAACCTTGGATTCAAATCTATATCGTTTCTGCGTATTTTGTACTACCCAAAAAATTAACATAAAGTTTCGACTTTGTATGGCATTTGAATCAGACGAAGTCTCATAGCTAATTCAAATATATGAAAGTCCATAAATCCGGGATATAGCTGGATCTTCCAAAAACCAAATTCTTAGCTTTGGATTTGAAAAATTTAAATCCTTCTCGATGTAAAAAATTAAAGAAGTTTAATTATCTTTCAAAACAAATATTGCCAAAGTCAGGGAATTTCGATAAGAGGCGCTTTAAATAACTGTCAAGGGAAAAGATTTCGAAAATTTTCAATTTTAATTTAAAAATGTTTTATTCTGTTTATGAAAGATTCTTTCTCTTAATTTATTCGCCTGGTATTTCTATTTTTTTGCAGTACCTTTCTCCTGACGATTAAATGTTTTTTTGAAAAGCCATCCGTTTTGGTTCAAAAATCGCAAAAACTTTCTCCTGAAGATTATCTTTTTAGTTATAAATTTTATTATTTGGTTGCAAATTAACCAATTTTTTTAAAAAGACAATCTTTTTTTGCAAATTCAATTTTTTTGTTAAAACTTCGTCTTTTTTGGGTTAAAAAATCAATTCTTTTCGTATAATATTAACCTTTTGTTAAAAATTCATATTTTGTTGCTGATAAGTCAACTGAAATCTTTTTTGGATGAAAAATATTTTTTTCTGAAAATTTGTCTTTTTAATTTAGAATTTAATCTTTTTTTAGTAGAATTTTCACTTTTCTTGAAGAAAAATGCAACTCTTTTGTTGAAAATTCAACTATTTCCTAGAAAATTTACTTTTTGTTTAAAATTTGTATTTTTCTGTAGAAAAGTCTATTGAAATCCTTTTGGATGAAAATTGAACTCTTTTTTTGAAAATTTGTCTTTTTGATTTAAAAATTCACTTGTTTTAGTAGAATTTTCATTTTTCTTGGACAGGATTTTTGTTTGTTAAAAATTCGGCTATTTAGCAGGAAATTAACATATAGTTTACAATTCTTATTTTGGTGTTGGAAAATGAACTGGAATCTTCTTTGGATGAAAATTTAACTTTTTTTAAGTTTTTTTTTATTTCATCTCTCTTAAAAGAAATATTTCACCTTTCTTGAATAAAAATGCAACTGTTCGGTTGAAAATTCAACTCTTTTTTGAAAAATTGTAATTCTGATTTCAAAATTCACCTGCTTTAGCAGAAATTACATTTTTTCTTGGAAAAAAATGCAATTGTTTGGTTTGAAATTCAACAATTTTGTTGAAAAATCATACGTTTTGGTTGAAAATTCTGCTGTTTTGTTGCAAAATTAACTTTTTGTAGAAAATTTACTTTTCGGTTAAATTTAATATTTTGGTGTTGAAAAGAGAACTGAAATCTTTTCTGGATGAAAATTTAACTATTTTTTTGAGAATTGATTTTTTTTTAATTCAAAATTCATCCGCTTTAAGAGAAATTTCATCTTTCTGAAATAAAACTGCAACTGTTTGGTTGGAAATAAAAGTATTTTTTTGAAAAGTATCCTTTTTTATTCAAACTTCATCTGTTTTAGTAAAAAAATTTCTTTCTTGGAGAAAAATTCCACTATTTGGTAGAGAACTTAACAATTTATTAAAAAGTTTATCCCTTTTGGTTGAAAAAATACGTCTTTTTGGATGAAAAATTCAATTTTGTTCGCAGAAACTTATTTTTTGTTAAAAAAAAATCATATTATGATCTTGAAAAGTCAACTGGAATCTTTTCTGGATGAAAATTCAACTATTTTTTAAAAATTTGTTTTCTTTTTTAAGAAAAATGCATCTGTTTTAAGAGAAATTTGACCTTTTTGGATAAAATGGCATCTATTGGGTAGAGAATTCAAAAATTTTGTTCAAAAGTCATCCTTTTTGGATAAAAATTCGTCTTTTTGGATTTGAAAATCAATTTTTTTTTTGTAGAAACTTATCTCTTGGTTAAAAATTCATATTTTGATCGTGAAGAGTCAACTAAAATCTTTTTTAACAGAAAATTCAACTATATTTGTTTAATTTATCTTTTTGATTTATAAATTCATCAGCTTTGCTAGAAATTTCTTTTTTTCATGAAAATGCAACTTTTTGGTTAAAAATTATTCTTCTTTGCTTGAGTATTCAGCTTTTTTATTTAAAAGATTTGGTTGAATCACTTTGTGAAGAAAACATTTTTTTTTAAGTGAGTTATATTTTTAGATGAAAATTCATCTCTTTGGTTGAGACTTTAACTATTTTGATGAAAATTAATCTTTTTAAATTGAAAATTCAACTACTTGGGTAAAAGCTGAACTGCATTGTTCAAAAATTCATTTTTTTTAAATTGAAGGCTTATGTATTTTGTTAAAAATTCAACTGTTTAGTGGAAAAGTCTTTTTTTTTGTTTAAAATTAATTTTTTAACTGATAATGTAACTCTTCCATTTTTTTAAATTAATCTTTTTTAGTTGAAAAGTATCTTTTTTGGTGAAAGTAAAACTTTCTTGGTTTAAAATTTCATTTTTGTTGGGTAAAAATGTATAAGTTTCGCGGAGAAATAATTTTTTGCTGAAGTCATATTTTTTGTTTGTAAATTCAATTTTTGTAGAAAAAATTTGTTTAAAAAAATTTTTGTTGTGTAAATTTCATGTTTTTTTATTGAAATATAAACTATGACACTTTTTGTTGGGAATTTATATTTTTAGGTTGAAAATTCAAGTCTTTTGTTTAAAGGCCATCTTTTACAGTAGAAAAGATATTTTTTCTTTAAAATAAATTAATAAATATGAAAGTTTTAAATTTATATCTGAAATATTGTTTTATTCCGTTTATAAAAGATTCCGAAAGTTTTGGTTTGAAAATTAATCTGAAATCTTTCTTGGTTGAAAATTTAACTATTTTTTTCAAATTCTTTTTGTTTCAAAAATGCATCTGTTTTAGTAGATTTTCTATCTTTTATTGAATAAAAATGTAACTGTTTGGTTGAAAATGAATCTCCTTTGGTTGAGGTTACAACTATTTTGTTGAAAATTCATCTTTGTAGGTTGAAGATTCAATAATTTGGTTGAAAACTTGAATATTCTGTTGAAAATTTGTAATCATAATTTTTATAAAAATTAGTCAGGGAAAGGTCAGGAAATGTTGAAAATAAAGTTTTTCGATCACCCTCTATTATACCATTAAGATTAAGCCAAATCCCTTTGATAAGAGTAAAAATTAAAAAAATTAAAGTGGTTTTGCTCAAAATTGAAAATTTAAGGGTTTAAATCTAAATACCTACAAATCTTGGTCTTTCTAATTAAAATAATGAATAGGTTACTTGCTCAAAATTAAGCTATTTCCATTTTAATTTTTTCCAAGTTTATCCACTACGAAATGGGAGGTTTTCAACATTTTTAATTGTAGCTTTTGGACTGGAACAGTTTTAAATGGTAAACCTTCCATAATTAAATAAGACATCAACTAATCAACTTATTCTCACTCGTTTTTAGGATAATTATACAATAAAAAAAATTTGATATGCACCTGAATTATTTATAATCAGATAAGTTTTACCCTGATTCTAAAAACATATTTCTGAGTATAACAAATTACACCCTTGGGTAAAATAATTATTTTACCCAAAAATAAATAATTTCTTTTCGAGAAATGATTGGTCCATTAGTTTCTTCTTTTATTACCAAAAGGGACGGTTGGGAAACGAGTTTCTTTCAAGGTCAAAGTTTCTATTACACCCATTCTGTTATTATGGTGAACCCCTTGTAAAAAAGTAAAAAAAATTGGTTCAATGGCAGAAGAGCGTGAGTTGCATGCGGGACCTCTGAAAGTGAGTTTTGGTCTCTGAAAGCGCCCCTTTAAAAGTTTAAGAGAACCAAGATTCTATTTTCTCACACATACTTTCGAGGGGTAACCCCCATACATGTGAGGAGAATTTTAGGCTAGGGGGTTGAATAAAGCATTTTTCAACATACATAGTCACAGGAACATACATGTATTTTCCCATTCTAATGAAGTGAATTGTACATGTGTTTGTGTATGGTTACATCGGCTATATACTCCCATAAATGTGTGGCTGACTGAAGCAGTACAAATGCCAGCCGAAGCTAAGCAGTCTTTCTACTTTGCGCAAATCAGGGGGTGACGAATCCCAAGTCGGGAAACCTGACTCTTTTACCTCCAAATCGAGGGTTGTAACTTTCAATTCTTGCAAAAGTTCATTTTTCAGTGAGATTTTCAAGAAACATTTATTTAGTTCTTCATGAAATAGTGAAGCCGCTAAAATCTAAGGGATATTTAACATAATGCTTTGCAGGGTGAAAATTCATTTTCAAAATTCCCCGATTTTTCATTGGCCAATTTTTTATTTCTTCCTACTGTACTTTCAAAAAGTTTAGGCACCGCGATTTTTGTACAGATTTTCGTGAAAATATCAGCAGAAAAAAATTATAAAAATATGAGACAACATGCATGTTGCGGGTGAAGGTTTTGGCAATACTGATACAGAGTTTCAACATTTTCAGATGATTAGCGATTATTTTCGGGAGAGTGAAAGGTGAAATAGCATAATAATCATATGATCATTTCAGAATACTCAACTTTGAATGGCTGTGAGTCACTGGAAAAAATTATAAAAAATCGGCAAAAAATTCATGGGTTTCGTTGATCCTTTCTGTGCCCAGTGGTGATATTTAGAGTCAGAAATAATTATTTGTTAATAAGTTATTGACAAAAGAGTCGGGAGGTGTCATCTCTGGAACTAAGGAACGTACAGAAATGATTTTTGAAACAAATAAAAAATTGTTGGCTTCTGACAATGTGTAATTTGCTTTAAGAATCATCTCTGTACGTTCCTCAGTTTTGGAGATGACACCTCCCCACTCTTTTGTCAATAACTTGTCAAAAAATAATTATTTCTGACTTTTAATATCACCACTGGGCACAGGAAGGATCAACGAAACCCATACATTTTTTCAGATTTTTCGTAATTTTTTTCAGTGACTTACAGCCACTCAAAGTTGAGTATCCTGAACAGATCATATGATTATTATCCTTTTTCACATTTTACTCGCCCGGGAATAATCGCTAATCATCTGAAAATTTTGAAACTCTGTATCAGTATTGGCAAAACCTTCACCTGCAACATGCATGTTGTCTCATATTTTTATCATTTTTTTCTGCTGAGATTTTCACGAAAATCTGTACACAAATTTATTTATTTATGTTTAACAAAAAAATGACTTTTCTACCATATAACATGATTTTTTAACAAAGTTATTGCATTGCGAACAAAATATTATAAATTCCAACCAAATAATTGAGTTATCCACAAAATCATTGAATTTTCAACAAAAAAGTGCAATAGTTTATATTTCAACCAAAAAATATGAAATTTCGTTTAAAAAATACATTTTCAAATCACAGAAATGAATTTTTAACAAATAAAGATTTTTCAGTCGCGAAGAAAAATGTTTACCGAAACTGTTGAACCTTCAAGTCAAAAAAGGAGTTTTCTATGTAGGAATTGAATTTTCAGTAAAAAAATTAATTTTCAACAAAATTAGGTCAATTTTCAACAAAAGTAGGTCAAATTTCAACCAAAGAGATAAACTTTCTTTTAAAAAAATGTCAAAAAAGCAGTTCAGCTTGTACCCACGCAGTTGAATTTTTAGTTAAAAAAGATTAATTTTCAACAAAATAGTTCAACATTCAACCAAAGAGATAAATTTTTAACTAAAATTAATGAATCTTCAACGAAAAAGTGATTTCTAAACAAAGTCATTGAACCAAAATTTTAAAATAAAATAGTTGCATTCTCAAGACAACAAGATTAATTTTTAAACAAACCGTTGCGTTTTTATCAAAGAAAGATGTAATTTTTACTAAAACAGATGAATTTTTAAATAAAAAAGACAAATTTGAAAAAGATTGAATTTTCATCCAAAAAAGATTTTAATTTGACTTTTCAAGATTTAAATATGAGTTTTAAAAAGGAAGTCAATTTTCTATGTACTTACCGCTTTTTTAAACAAAAAAAAAAAGAATTTTCAACAAAACTAACCAAAAAGTATGACTTCTTAACAAACTTATTGAATCTTCAACCAAATAGTTGCATTTTTATCCAAGAAAGATGAAATTTCTACTAAA
>CAKNXH010080645.1:23069-36197 GCA_932178445.1 Andricus quercusramuli | reverse complement strand
TTGTAGAATTCTCTGAATTCCTTGAAATTGTAGAATTCTCTGAATTCCCTAATTTCCTTGACTTTTCTGAATTCTTTCAATTTCCTGAATTCTCTAACTTTATTGAATTTTCTGAATTTCTTGAAATCTCTAAATTCCTTAAAGTCTCTAGATTCCTTGAATTCTCTGAATTCTACGAATTCTACGAATTATCTGATTTGCCCGAATTCATTGAATTCTCTAAATTTCCTGAGTTCTTGGAATTATCTGAATTCTTTGAATTCTCTAAATTCCTTAAATTTGTGGAATTTGTGGAGTTCTCTCAATCCATTGGATTTATTTGAATTCCTTAAATTTGTGAAATTTTCTGAATTCTTTGAATTTGTGGAATTCTCCGAATTCCCTAAATTCCGTGATTTCTGTGAATTCTTTAAATTTCCTGAATTTTCAGTAATCAATTGAATTTGTGGAATTCCTTGAATCCTCTAAATTCCTTGTGAAATTCGTAGAATATACTGAATCCGTTGAATTTTCTGAATTCCTTGAAATTGTGGAATTCTCTGAATTCCTTGAATTTGTGGAATTGTCTGAATTCCTTGATTTCTGTGAATTCTTTAAATTTTCTGAATTCTCTGAATTTATTGAATTTGTGGAATTCCTTACATTCTCGGAATCCCTTGAGTTCTCTGAATTCCTTGAATTCTCCGAATTCCTTGAATTAATTGAATTCTCTAGATTTCTCGAATTCTCTGATTTTCCCAAATTCCTTGAATTCTCTAAATTCCCTGATTTCTCGAAATTCTTCGAATTCCTTGATTTTTCTGAATTTCTCGAATACTTTGGATTTCTTGAATTCTCTGGATTCCTTATATTTGTGGAATTCTCTGAATTTATTGAATTTTCTGATTTCCTTGAATTTGTTAAATTTTTCTGAATATCTTGAACTTATGGAATTCTCTGAATTCATGGAATTTGTGGAATTCACAGAATTCCCTTAATTCATTGATTTCTCTGAATTCTTAAAATTTCCTGAATTCTCTGAATTTATTGAGTTTGTGGAATTTTTTGAATTCATTCAATTCTATTAATTCCTAGAATTCTCTTAATTCTCTTAATTCATTGAATTTCCTGAATTCCTTGAATTCTCTGAATTCTTTGAAATTCAAAATACTTCTAAATAATATAATATACGCCATGAGTGTTCGTTTTAGACGTATATTCAGAGCGTTTTTTTTTTAACATGGACGTATCGATATTTCTAAAAAGTGGATGCGTGGCGCGAAATTATTATGCATAATATGTCATGCCGGCGGCTGGCATTTCGATCTTAGGGGTCGTTTGCATTTGAATTTTTATTTTTCTAATTTTCTGCGTTCTGGTTCCAAAGACTCAAGGCTATCTGGAGTGTCATTGATGACGTAGGTGGATCCAGCCTCCACTGGTTATTGATTCTATGACGTCATTCAAGGGCGTCCCACGCAATGCGCGCACCACCTCTAATCTGGAGTATGGAAATTCTAAAATGTCAATACCCGACCTTGGAATTGCACACTTGGGAGGACAATTTTTCTTCTTTTTTTTTTAGTTTTTTTACGAAAAATTGCGATTTCTTCAAGATTAGCATTCTTCATATTCAAATTGACTAATTTTTTATTTATTAAAACTACAAATACTGACAAAGCAGAGAAAGTTTTGAAAAATAATTGATTTCCTGTCAATAGCCCCCAAGATATCAAATTTGCAATTTAAAACTTCATTCATTCAATAATTTTTTTTTCAACTTGATAATGTTTGCCTGGAGGATTTTGTCCAGAGAGATAGAAAGAATTGAAAAGAGAAAATTAAATGGCGGACTAAGCCTCTTATGAGAAAAGACTTTTTATTTTGCGAAAGTTTTCTTGAAAAGAGAAAAAGGATGGTCTTTTATTCTTTTTTTCTCTGGTTGATATCTTTATTTACTTATTTTTATATTTGAAAAATTGAAAATTAAAATTGTTTTGCGAAACGATATTAGATGATAAATAATTTTCAAAAATGATTTCTAGGTTCCTATAAAAATTCTCTCTGTACAAAATTGATTTTCCAAACTTAGATGCTAGTGAAGTTAATTTTATTCATCGAAACGTCAACTTGAGATTTACTCCTCCTTCCTTGGATGCTCTTGTGATCATATTTTTATCAATATATTTTCATCAATATTTTAATCAAGAATTACCCTTAATTTTTAAACACGATGTCTAGCTACCTTGAAAACCTGAAATTCTCTTGATTTTTTTTAATTAAATATTTTTATTTTTATTATTTCATAACAATTTCACAAAGCTTTCAAAGCTTTCAAAAGATTTTAAGGCTTTCAAATATTTGCAAAAGGGCAGTACACCAGATTTCGAAGATTTTAAAACATTTCGAGGATTTGAACAGATTTCAAAAGGTTTCAAATTTCTTTAGAAGATTTGAAAAGATTTCACTAAGATTTCAAATAATTCAATGATTTCAAACAATAACAAAGATTTCACGAACGAAGATTTAAGAACAACTTCACAAATATTTAAAAATATTCGAAGATTTAAAAGATTTTGAAAAGGGCGTGTACACTTCAACGATTTCACAAAGATTTCGAAAATTTCAAAAAATTTTAAAACTTTAAAAAGATTTAAAAGATTTTAAAAAGGGTATAGTAAACCTTATTTCTAAGATTTTACACAGATTAAAAATATTTTAATGATTTCAAATGAATACAACAGATTTAAGAAAATTTCACGAAGATTTCAAATATTTCATAAAAATTTTATAAAGATTTCAAAAGATTTCAAAAGATTTTGAACATTTCACAGAAATTTCTCAAAGATTTCGATCACTTTCAAAGATTTCAAAACTTTCAAAAGATTTGAAAGACTTTAAAAAGGTTATAGTAAACCAGATTTCTAATATTTCAAAAGATTTTACGCAGATTAAAAATATTTTATTGATTTCAAATGAATACAAAATATTTCAAAGATTTCATAAAAATTTCATAAAGATTTCAAAAGAATACAAGAATTCCAAAGATTTCAAAAAGGGTACAGTACACCAAATTTCAAAGATTTCAAAACATTTCATAGATTTTAAACAGATTCAAATATTTCAATGATTTCCAACGAATACGGAAGATTTCACAAATATTTTAAATATGTTAAACTATTTCAAAAGGTTTCAGGAAATTTGAGAAGATTTCAAAATATTTCAATGATTTCAATTGACAAAAGATTTCACAAAAAAAGATTAAAGAAAGCTTTAACAAATATTTAAAATATTTCATAAAACTTTCAGAAGATTTCAACAAATTTCACGAAGATTTCAAAGATTTCAAGGATTTCAAATATTTTACAAAAATATGAAAATATTCTAAAAGATTTCACAGAAATTTCAACATTTCACAAAAATTGCAAGTACTTCAAGAGATTTCAACGAATTGACAATGATTTCAAAAGATATAACAAATTTCAAGAATTTCAAATATTTTACAAACATTAAAAAATATTCTTAAAGATTTCACAGAAATTTTAATATTAAAGAAAAATTTCACCAATATTTCGAGGATTTCATAAATATTTCAAAATATTTCAAAACATTTCACAAAGAATCCAAAGATTTCAAGGATTTCAAAGATTTTACTAAAATTTCAAATTTTTGTTGAAGATTCCAAAAGATTTCACGAAAGCTTTGTAATATTTCACAAAGATTTCAAACAATTCAAGGATTTCACATATTTCACAATAATTTTAAAAGATTCACACAGAGATTTCTAGATATCACACAAATTTTAAGTACTTCAGAGATTTCAAGAATTTCACACAGATTTCAAAATATTTCAAAAATTTCAAAAAGATTTCAAGGATTTCAAATATTTTGCAAAAATTTATAAAGATTCAAAAAGATTTCACAGAAATTTCAAGATTAAAGAAAGATTTCACAAATATTTAGAAGATTTCATAAATATTTCAAAATATTTCGAAACATTTCACAAAGAATCCAAAGATTTCAAGGATTTCAATGATTTTACCAAAATTTTAAACGATTTCACAAAGATTTCAAATATTTTAATGATATTAAATGAATACAAAATATTTCATAAAGATTTTAAATGAATACAAGAATTTCAAAGATTTCAAAAAGGGTATAGTACACCAGATTTCAAAGATTTCAAACAATTTCAAATTTTTGTAGAAGATTTCAAAAGATTTCACAAAACCTTCGCAAGGTTTCACAAAGATTTTAAATATTCCAAAGAATTCAAGGATTTCAAATATTCTGCACAAATTTTAAAAGATTTCACAGAAATTTCAAGATTTCTCAAAAATTGTAAGTACTTCAAGAGATTTCAACGAATTGACAAAGATTTCAAAAGATTTCAAAAATTTTGGGAGGATTTCAACGATTTCAATTATTTCAAATATTTTGTAAAAATTTAAAAAGATTCTAAAAGATTTCACAAAAATTGCAAGATTTCACCAATATTTCGAAGATATCATAAATATTTCAAAATATTTCGAAACATTTCACAGAGAATCCAAAGATTTCAAGGATTTCGAAGATTTTACCACCAGATTTCAAAGATTTCAAACAATTTCAAATTTTTTTAGAAGATTTCAAAAGATTTCACGAAAGTTTTGCAAGATTTCACAAAAATTCTAAAGATTTCAAAGAATTCAAGGATTTCAAATATTCTGCACAAATTTTAAAAGATTTCACAGAAATTTCAAGATTTCACAAAAATTGTTAGTACTCCAAGAGATTTCTACGAATTGACAAATATTTCAAAAGATTTCTACGAATTGACAAATATTTCAAAAGATTTCAAAAATTTCGGAAAGATTTCAACGATTTCAAATATTTAAAATATTTTGCGAAAATTTAAAAGGGTTCTAAAAGATTTGACAGAAATTTCAAGATTATAGAAAGTTTTCACCAATATTTTGAAGATTTCATAAATATTTCAAAATATTTCGAAACATTTCACAAAGAATCCAAAGATTTCAAAGATTTTACCACCAGATTTCAAAGATTTCAAACAATGTCAAATTTTTGTAGAAGATTTCAAGGATTTCAAATATTTTACAAAAATTTAAAAAGATTCTGAAAGATTTCACAGAAATTTCAAGATTTCACAAAATGTTTAAGTACTTCAAAAGATTTCAACGAATTGACAAAGATTTCAAAAGATTTCAAAAATTGTAGAAAGATTTCAACTATTTCAAGGATTTCAAGTATTTTGCAAAAATTTGAAAAGATTCTGAAAGATTTCACAGAAATTTCAAGATTAAAGAAAGATTTCACAAATATTTCAAAGATTTCATAAATATTTCAAAATATTTCGAAACGTTTCACAAAGAATCAAAAGATTTCAAGGATTTGAAATATTTTGCAAAATTTAAAAAGATTCTAAAAGATTATAGTACACCAGATTTCAAAGATTTCAAAGAATTTCAAATTTCTGTAGAAGTTTTCTAAACATGTCACAAAAGCTTTGCAAGATTTCACGAAGATTTGAAAGATTTCAAAGAATTCAAGGATTTCAAATATCCTACACAAATTCTAAAAGATTTCACAGAAATTTCAAGATTTCACAAAAATTTTAAGTACTCCAAGAGATTTCAACGAATTGACAAAGATGTCAAAAGATTTCAAAAATTTCACAAAGATTTCAACGATTTCAAGGATTAAAAATATTTTAGAAAAATTTAAAAAGATTCTATAAGATTTCACAGAAATTTCAAGACTTCACAAAAATTGGAAGTACTTCAAGAAATTTCAACGAGTTGACAAAGACTTGAAAATATTTCAAAAATTTTAGAAAGATTTCAACGATTTCAAGGATTTCAAATATTTTGTAAAAATTTTCTAAAAGATTTCACAGAGATTTCAAGATTGTAGAAAGATTTCAGAAATATTTCGAAGATTTCATAAATATTTCAGAATATTTCGAAACATTTCACAAAGAATCCAAAGATTTCAAGGATTTCAAAGATTTGACCATCAGATTTCAAAGATTTCAAACAATTTCAAAATTGTGTAGAAAATTTCAAAAGATGTCACAAAAGCTTTTCAAGATTTCACAAAGATTTTAAAGATTTCAAGGATTTCAAATATTTTACAAACATTTAAAAAGATTCTAAAAGATTTCACAGAAATTTCGAGATTTCACAAAAATTTTAAGTACTCCAAGAGATTTGAACGAATTGATAAAGATTTCAAAAGATTTCAAAAATTTCACAAAGATTTCAACGATTTCCAGGATTTCAAGTATTTTGCAAAAATTTGAAAAGATTCTAAAAGATTTCACAGAAATTTCAAGATTAAAGAAAGATTTCACAAATATTACGAAGATTTCATTATTATTACAAAATATTTCGAAACATTTCACAAAGAATCCAAAGATTTCAAGGATTTCAAATATTTTGCAAAATTTAAAAGATTCTAAAAGATTATAGTACACCATATTTCAAAGATTTCAAACAATTTTAAATTTTTGTAGAAGATTTCAAAAGATTTCACAAAACCTTTGTAAGATTTCATAAAGATTTCAAAGATTTCAAAGAATTCAAGGATTTCAAATATGTTGAAAAAATTTAAAAAGATTCTAAAAGATATCACAGAAATTTCAAGATTTCACAAAAATTGTAAGTACTCCAAGAGATTTCAACGAATTGACAAAGATGTCAAAAGATTTCAAAAATTTTAGAAAGATTTCAACGATTTCAAGGATTTCAAATATTTTACAAAAATATAAAAGGATTCTAAAAGATTTCACAGAAATTTCAAGACTTCACAAAAATTAGAAGCACTTCAAGAGATTTAAACGATTTCACAAAGATTTCAAAATAATTCAAAAATTTCACAAAGATTTCAAGGATTTCAAAGACGACTTATGTTGGCCAATAAAAAATAAAATGGTTCATTTTTTACATCTATAACAAACATTTATTTCATTATTTGATGTAAAAAAACTGGAAAAACATGAATTCTTGACCTGGAAAACCTGGAAAAGACATTAAATTTCGTTCCTAAAAATCGCTGGACAACCTGTTAAAGATCACATAATACTACTTTAATTTGAAAAAAATTAAAATTGGTGACGTTTAATGAAGTAATAATGTTTTTTTTTGAGATTGTATAAGATTGAAGAATTTTGCGAGCTGTTAATTGTTATTGCAATACATAAAATGTATTAGTGGCTTGTGTCAAGGAATTTCTTAAGTGGATCTGTAAATTATGAGACTATTAAAATCTTCATCAATGGCAACAGGAAGGTGGCGCTAAAATTGCAGAAAAAAAGCGGAGGGAAAACATTTTCAAGGAATTTGAATAGTAATTTATTACTGTATCTTCCGGAAATTGTTAATACATGAAATTTTTTATAAGTAATGTTTTTATATAGATTTTTATATAGATGAATATTAACTTATGTTTATTTGAAGTAAGGAAACATTGCACGCTTTTTTATATAAGAATAAAAGAATATTTTAATTAATTAAAAAAAAAAGATCTCCTGTCGCTCCGCTGGGAATCGAACCACAGAACTTCCGATTGCCGGTCAGGTGCTTTCCCATTAGGCTACTAGACTAAAGAGATCGAGAGAAGAAACTTTTCTCAGAAAATACACGCATTATATTGCAGGGGGGTACATATCAAAAAGAAAAGAAGAGACGTCAAAAATATATGTTATTTTCTGATGATAATACAGATTCTTTTAAAAATTTGATTTGTACCATCTTGCAACATAATGCGAGTATTTTTTGAAAAAAGATTCTTCTCTCGATCTCTTTAGTAGCTGAATGGGAAAGGACCCGACCGGCAATCGGAAGTTTTGTGGTTCGATTCCCAGCGGAGCGAAAGGAGAAGATCTTTTTTCAGAAAAAAAATTAATTAAAATAATTTTTGATTCATAATTTCATGTAGTCTGAAGAGAATTAAAAAATATCTGTTATTTTCTTATGATAATACAGATTCCATGAAAAAATAAAAGAATATATATATAGATTGTAGATGACGATTCAAAATCAGCTCAAAATTCAAGAATTTCCAGATTTTAGTGTTAAAAATTAAACTGTTTCAATTCAAAAGGCTTAGCAGTTAAATAGATGTAAACGCCCGATTGAAAATTTATTAACTATTTTCAATTTTCAAATAATTTCAAAATAAAATATTCATAATTAAAGGTTTTTATTAAATTTCAAATATTGTTTCAGTTTAAAATTTGTTAATTAAGAAAGAGAATTACTAAATACTTAGAAATATTTGACTGTTCATTTAAAACCAGTAATTACAAATAAAATATTCAAAAATAAACAAAAAAAAGTAAATTTTGAACATTTCAATTTTTATGTTCTATTTAAAAAATTTTATTTTTTAAGTAAAATTGTTGCATTTGGTTAGAAATAAATATTGAACATTTATTATTCCTAGAAAAAATATAGATTTTTGCAGTTTTTTAACAAATAATTTAGAAGCTTTTTAAGAATTCTGAAAGACTTTAGGAGAATAAAAACCATTTTCTTAAGATTCCTAGGAAAATTGAAAACGATTTTTTATTTTCAAAAATTAATTTTGAGCGAATATTTAAAAACATTTCAAAAATTTTCAAAAATGAATCTGGGAGATTCTAAGGAAATTTTTTTAACTTTGTAGGATTTTTACAAGATTTTCGGAAAAATTGTTCGATGTTCCGAAAAAGTTTTAAAAATACTTTAAAATTTGAAAACATGTAAAGCAACATGTACATTTTTCACGATTTTGAAATAAAATTTCGATGATATAAATATTTCAAAACATTTCACAAAGCATTCAAAGATTTCAATGATTTCAGAGATTTTACCAAAATTTTAAAAGATTTCACAAAGACTTCAAATATTTTAATAATATTAAATCAATACAAAACATTTCATAAATATTTCAAAGATTTCATAAAAATTTCATAAAGATTTCAAAAGAATACAGGAATTTCAAAGATTTCAAACGATTTCAAATTTTTATAGAAGATTTCAAAAGTTTTCACAAAAGCTTTGCAAGATTTCAGAAGATTTCGAACATTTCACAGAGTTTAAAGACTTCAAAGAATTGAAGGATTTCAAATATTTTACACAAATTTTAAAAGATTTCAAAAGATTTCACATAAATTTCAAGATTTCACAAAGATTTTAAATACATACTTCAAAAGATTTCAACGAATTTACAAAGATTTCAGAAGATTTCGAAAATTTCAAAAAATTTGAAGGATTTCGAAGACTGTACAAAGATTTAACAATATTTCCAAAGATTTCACAAAGATGACTTATGTTCGCAAAAAAATAAGAATTTGTTTGTTTGTGATTGTGCTCTCTTTAGAAAAAAAAGAAAGATCGTGTTCGTGAACCAGCTATTTTGGATGAAAATTCAAAAAGTTCGACTATTCATAGTATTTGGAAACGCGAACAGTTTATTTTCTTTTGACTTTTTCCGATAAGAAGAAAATTATCAATGTTATAGCATTTAAAAAAAAAAAAAAAAAAAAAACGAAAATGAACATTTTAAGTCAAACAACGCACGATATGAAAAAAAGTCAGGAGAAGAAAACCGTTGCTCTTTGAAAGCCGTACACCTACAAGATGATCACAACAACTTTCTGATTTTTCCGAAGAATCGAAAATTCAAATTTTGATCGCTCACAAAATAATGAAAAATAAAAAATTCCATGTTGCGGTCAAACTATGCACGATACGAAAAAAACTAAATCAACAAAAATTGTACACCCAAAAAAAATCTACAAATTTGTTATCAATCACTTTTTTATAGGACACGTAGTTGTTGTTTTATTCGTAAAAAATACCATTAAATATTTTTAAAAAATAAATCCTTGGGCAAACGACGCAAGCTACGAAAAAAATAATAGGACATAAGTTGTTCATCCAAACAGGAGTTACCAATTTGTTATTAGTCATTTCGTGATAGAATGCGTAGTTTTTGTTTTATTCTTAAAAAACAACATTATAATAACTTATTGGTTGAAATTCATTTTTTTTTTGCTTGACAGTTCAAAAGTTTGGTGGAAATTTTTATTCTCTCTTGATTTTATTAAAAATACGTTTTTTTTTGTTAAAAATTATTTTTTTCCCAAGAAATCACCTGAACCACTTGAACATTTAAAAATTTTATTGAAAATTAGTCTTCTTTTGTAAAATATTAATTTGTTTACCACAAAATTCAACTAAATGAATATTCCATCTTCCATAATTTTAGTTGAAACTTCATCTCTTTGGTTGAAAATTGATTTTTTGAATTGAAAATTTAACAAATTAATTTTTGGTTCAAAATTGATCTCCTTTAGTTAAAAGTTCATGTATCTTGTTGAAAAGTCGTTTTTTTATTTGAAAATTATTTTTTTTACTGAAAATTTAATTTTTCCATTTATGGTTGAAAATTTTTTTTTTTTAATTGAAAATTCAACTATTTTGTTAAAAATGTACGTATTATGTTAAAAAAATTTTTTCCATTTGACTATTTAACTACTTAATTTTTTCTTGAAAATTTACTTTTTCAGTTGAAAAGTCAAATATTTGGCTGAAAATGTATGTATTTTATTGAAAATTTGTCTTCTTTGGAGGGAAATAAATATTTTTGGTTGAAAATTCAAATAATTGGTTGTAAGGTAAATTCTTGTTTAATAAATTAATTTTTTTTGTTAAAGATTCATATGTTGAGTCGATTGCCTAAAAAAATATGCTATACTTAGTTTCAATTTTATTCATAATATAACTTTTAAATTGAAATTCTAAACTAGAAAAAGTGTTCTACTATTTTAATTTAGAACGTTCAAAATTGAATAAAGCTTTATAGTTACGAATTTTTTTAATCATATTTTTTGTTTCCCCTATTTTCAATGAATTTCTCCTTATTTTTCTTGTTTTTTTTCGCTTAATTGTTAACTGAATTAATAGAACACAATAAGAAAATCCTACAATTTTTGGTCAAAACTTCATGCTTTTTGCTTAAAAATTTGATTATTTGGTTGAAATTTAATTATTTTGCTGAAAATTCATCTGTTTGATTAAAAAGTCACCTTTTTTGGTCGAAAATTTAACTGCTTCGTTAAACATTTTTTTTTATAGAAAATTCGTCCTTTTGGTTTGAAAATTACTCTTTTATCGTAGAAAAGTCATATTTTTTGGTTAAAACTGAACTTTTTTTGGTGGAAATTTAACTGTTTTCTAAAAAATTCGCCTTTTTAACATAAACATTTAACTATTTGGTTAAAAATTAATTTTTTTTTTGAAAATTCGCCTTTTCTGGTTAAAAACGATCTATTTGTTGAAAATTTAACTTTTCGGGATGATAATTCAACTGTCTTCTAAAAATTTAACTGTTTGGTTGAAAATTCAATTGTTTTATTCAACATTCTTATGGTGGAAAAGTAATCTTTTTTGGTTTAAATTCATCTTTCTTGGTTACAAATGAGCTTTTTTGATGGAAATTCAACTGTTGTCTGACATTTTTTTTTTTGCTTTAAAATTCAATTACTTGGTCAAAAATTCAACTATTTTCTTGAAAAATCGTCTCTTTTGACTGAAAGTTCAACTGTTTGGGTAATAGTATTTTTTTCAAAATTCAACTACTTAGTTTAAAATTCCTCTTTTCAGGTTGATAATTCAACTGTCTTTTAAAAAATTAGACTTTTTAGCTTGAAAATTCAACTATTTGTTTGAAGTTTAATCTTTTTTTGCTTGAGAATTCTCAACTATTTGGTTGAATTGCAAACTGTTTGGTTGAAAATTATTATTTTCTTAAATTCATCTATTTGATTGAAAAATAATCTTTCGAGTTTAAAAGTCAACTGTTTTCTAAATGATTCGAATTTTCAACTTTAAAACTCGACTTTTTTGTTATAAATTCGTCTTTGGGTTGGAAATTTCTCTTTTTTGGTTCAAAATGCAATATATTTCGACTTGGAATCTTAGGAATTTAAAGCGTTTCATATTTAATTCAAAATTGCATTTATATTAATTTTATTAAAAATAATCTATTCCCCTCTTTTCGTGAATAATCGCCCTATTTTCCCTGTTTCAAGAACATTTCGGGGTGTGAAGTCTGAATTATGAAAAAATGAATAATTTTATAGTCAAATTATGGTACCCCGGAAGAGATTTGGCTTAATGTTATTATACAGAGTGGCCCAAAAACTTCAGTTTCGAAGACCAGCATTCTAATCTTGTAACAGTTTTAAGATAAAATTTTTTAAAAATGGAATAAATCAATAAAATTTGAAATTACAATTTTTTAAATTTATTCATTTCTTTTAATCAAACAAATTGACTTTTCTATCATAAAAGATGAGTTTTCAAACCAAAAGGACGAACTTTCAACAAAACAGTTAAATTTTCGACTTAAAAATATGACTTTTTATCCAAATATTATGAATTTTCAACGAATTATTTAAATTTTTAACCAAATAGTTTAATTTTCAACCTCAGAATGAATTTGCAACCAAAGGGCCGAATTTTCTATCCAAATAGACGAATGTTTTACAAAACAGCTGAATTTTTGACCAAAACAGGTAACTTTTTAACAAAAGACTTGAATTTTCAACAAAATAGTTAAATTTTCAATAACAAAGTTGAAAGAAGATTAGTTTTTTTACCAAAAAGGACAAATTTTTAACCAAAAAAGAATAATTTTCAACTAAAACTGAAAAAGTCACACTTTCAGGTTAAAAAATTAAACTTAAAAAAAATTTGTTCAACAAAATAGTTAAATTTTTAACCAAAAAAAATAAACCTTCAAGCAAAAAAAAATTTTAACAAAGCAATTGAACTTTTACCCAAGTAATTGAATTTTCAATTAATTAAGATCAATTTTCCACAAAATGTAGAATCATCAATCAAAGATGAATTTGAAAAAATAGTTAAATTTTCAACCAAACAAGATTTCAGTTGAATTTCCAAGTAAAAAGAGATCATTTTTTAAGAAAATAGTTAAATTTTGAACCAAAAAAACGAATTTTATTTTCAATTAAAAAAAAACAGATTTTCTATCCAAAAAGGCGAATTTTTAACAAAACAGTTGAATTTTCAACAAGATAATGAAATTTTTAACAAAAGAATTAATTTGTCAACAAAATAATCAAATTTTTAGGAGAAT
>CAKNXH010080645.1:0-15724 GCA_932178445.1 Andricus quercusramuli | reverse complement strand
TTTATTGAATTTTCAACCCAACAGTAGCATTCATTACCAAAAAATATAAGTTTTCTACTCAGATAGAAAAAATTTTTATAGAAAAGATAAATTTTCAAACAAAAAAAAAGTCGAATTCTCATCCAAAAAAGATGTCAGGTGATTTTTCAATAATGACAGTTGAATTTTCATACAAAAAGGATGACTTTTTTAAAAAAATATTTAAGTTTTAATCAAACAGTTGCATTTTTATCCAAGAAAGATGAAATTTCTAGTAAAGCAGATGAATTTTTAAAGCCAAAAGACAAATTTTCAAAAAAATAGTTGGATTTTTATCCAAAAAATATTTCAATTGATTTTTCAACATTAAAAAATATTTTCAGGATGAAGCAAATGCAAAAAAAGAAATATAAATACAAAGCAAATAAATTACTAACAAGAATGTTATATCGAGGTTACTGCAAAACTTAATTTCAAAAATTCTCTAATTTTTCCCTGACCAATTTTTTATTTTCCTTCACCATTGATATTCAAATACCAAAATCTTAATCTTGTAACATTTTTAACATAGAATCTTTTATACACGGAATAAAACAATTTGAAACAAAAATTGAAAATTTTCAAATTTATTCTGCTTGACAGTTATTTAAAGTTATATAAATTCCCTGACTTTTACCAGATTTTTTTCCTAAATCCCTGACTTTAAAAAAAATTATTGTTGGCCAGGTTCCTTTTTTCATTCACCACTTTTGGCGCGTGAAGTTAAATTCATATTTTTCTGTACAATTTCTGCGAGTTAGTTGTTTCATTTGCAAATTTCCGAAAATTACATGAATGAAGACCCCCCCCCCCCTCCCCTTGAGTTCACACGTAATTAAGTACGGTCCCTTATCAAAAATGACTCAAGGTTAATAATACTTTATCAAGATCATGATTAGTAGAGTCTGTCCTATAGGGCTTTGGGGGGGGGGGAGTGGCGAAAGATTAAAAGTATTCCTAGAAGAAAAGAGAGATAGAAAATGGAATTGAGACGGGGTGAGAGAGCGAGAGCGCTTGGGCGAATCAGAGAGGGCCAATTCGAGAAAGAGGGAGAGAGAAAGATAGCGATAGCAGATGAGGAAGCACAGGAAGCATAGTCATTCAGACTTGAACCACCGTCCCGCGCGAGTGGTGGTTGTCGTACGATACCGGTACGCGTACGGGACAACTCACATTGGCCCAAAAATACATTTTTATTTTATTTCATTTACTTCCGCTATAATCAATTTCCGACCATCGTTATGACATTTTAAATACCAGTGACCAGTGCGTCTGAATTTTGTTATCAGTGCCAGACAAGGAATTTTAGTTTACCCTCGTAAATTCGAATAGTTTAGGTGAGTAAAAAAAAAATCCGAAATTATTTATTGATATTAGACATTATTTAAGAGTAAAAAAACTTGGAAAAAAGTGATAGCGATGAAAGAGAAACCCGAAAATATTTAGTATTTCATTAAAATCATAAGTAATTATCGCGAATTAAGAATGATTTGTTTAGAAAAATAGTACTAAAAAATTATGAATGAAAGTGCAATCCTTTTTTGTGAACTAAACCTTGGTCTATAAATAAATTTTTTTCAAATCCAAGGATATTTTTTAATCTGATATGGTTTTTTCATAATTTGTGTAGGTAATTAGAAAAATATCAAGGTTTTGGGAAATGCGAATTATTTCGGACCAGTTCAGTATTTGGGTCACGATTCTGATTCAATTTTTTGGCATTTTTGAAACCACTCGATTTCATGACTGGAGACGAATTATTTTGGAATTAGATTCTCAATTTTTTTGAGTCTCGTCAAATTTGCTGGTCTCTGGGTATAATTTTTGCATGAAAATGGGGTTGGAAATAGCGAATGTCAACCCACGTGGTCTATTGATTTTCTAAAGCGCCGCGCCATAGCGCGTCTACGCCTGGGTGTAAAAAGAGGGTCTGTTCCATCCTGACCACGAAAATCACAAATCCGGTTTCAGTTCAAATCTGCCCGTAACTCTTCTTTCCTTTACGTAACTGACATCAATCTTCATTCTGACTACTCCAGTTTTTATTGCGAATTTAAATTTATTTCACTCAATTCTCAAAGTCTGAATTAAAATTAATACTTCCCCCATCACTAAAAATGGTTAATTTTGATAATATTGATAATATAAAATTTGATAATGTTTATAAACAATATGTGCAACTTTAAGCAGTTTTTAAATTCTCTTCAGAGAATCGGTAATTATTGGTCAGAGGTACTTTATATATATATATTTCTAAAATTGCTATATTTAGTGCATACTTCTCACGCAAATTTTTAAATAAAAAGATTTCTTTCAAGAAATTGAGGTAAAATTATTTAGACTCAATAAAAAGAAATCAGAAAATATTCAAATTTTCAACAAAACAGTAGATTTTTGAACCAAAAAGGATGCATTTTTAACATATTTATTGAATTTTCCGTCAAGAAATAAATAAAAAAAATTTAATTTAATTATTGACCAATTTATTGTGTTGCATTTTCATCATCCCGATAAATTATTTGCTAAAATTTTAATGATTATATAAGAAAGGGGGAAAGAGGGAAAAAAAAATAATAACTTAATCACATAACTTTTTGAAATTGAAAATTCGTCTTTTGGTTAAAAAGTCATCTTAAAAAAATCTTAAAAAAGATTAATTATTTTGACCCTCGATGGAAATAATTGTTTATATATTATATTTTATTTATTGTTAAAATATAATTAAATAAAAAAATTAAAACTATTCATTTAATATATATATATTTTATATAAATCAAATTTGTAAATTAAAAAAATTAAGTTTTGGTTGAAAATTCATATTTTGATGTTAAAAATTCAACTGAAATCTTTCTTGTTTGAAAATTCATTTATTGGGTAAAAGATTTCTTTCAAGAAATTGAGGTAAAATTATTTAGACTCAATACAAAGAAATCAGAAAATATTCAAATTTTCAACAAAACAGTAGATTTTTGGACCAAAAAGGATGAATTTTTAACATATTTATTGAATTTTCAACCCAACAGTAGCATTCTTTACCAAGAAATATGAGTTTTCTACTTAGACAGATAAATTTTTAAATAAGAAAGATAAATTTAAAAAAAATAGTGAAAATTATTAAAATAATTGAGAGGGTAGGTAACTGATTAAATTGTATTATATATATATATATATATATATTGTATAGTTGAATTTTCAACAAAACAGTAGATTTCTGGACCAAAAAGTATGACTTTTTAACAAGTTTATTGAATTTTCCGTCAATAAATAAATTTAAAAAAAATTTAATTTAATTATTGACCAATTTATTGTGTTGCATTTTCATCATCCCGATAAATTATTTGCTAAAATTTTAATGATTATATAAGAAAGGGGAAAAAATGGAAAAAAATGACTTAACTTAATCACATAACTTTTTGAAATTGAAAATTCGTCTTTTGGTTGAAAATTCATCTTAAAAAAATTTTAAAAAAGATTCATTATTTTATTTATATATTATATTTTATTTATTGTTAAAAAATAATTAAACAAAAAAAATTAAAACTATTAAGTTTTGGTTGAAAATTCATATTTTGATGTTAAAAATTCAACCGAAATCTTTCTTGGTTGAAAATTCATTTAGTGGGTAAAAGTTCAACTACTTTGTTACAAATTTATTTTTTTGGTTGAAGGTTCATCTGTTTGGTTTATAATTGAACTATTTCATTGAAAAATCGTTTTCTTTTGTTTGAGTAAAATTTTGGGTGACTTCTTCTCTTTTGGTTACAAATTCTACTATTTGGTTGAAAATTCAACTGAAATCTTTCTTGGTTGTAAATTTAACTCTTTTTTTTTTTTTTTTGAAAATTCGTCTTTTTGGTTTAAAAATCTATCCATTTTACTATACCTTCCATCTTTCATTGGACGAAATTTAAAAAACTTCATTAGTTAAAGGTTAGTTGAAAATTCAACTGAAATCTTTCTTGGTTGTAAATTTAACTTTTTTTTTTAATTCGTCTTTTTGGTTTAAAAATTCATTCGTTTTTATGTTTCTAAAATTGCTATATTTAGTGCATTCTTCTCACAAAAAATTTTAAATAAAAAGATTTCTTTCAAGAAATTGAGGTAAAATTATTTAGACTCAATTAAAAGAAATCAGAAAATATTCGTAAGCAAAACCCTGCAGATTGGAAAGAATCATTTGTTCAGTGTCTCTATTTAAAAAATTTCTAAATTAAGATCGAGCAGAATCACTTTTCGGCGCTTTAGAGACAAAAATAACATAATGAAAAAAGAGGAGGTTCTTAATTTTTTCCAAGCTTGAATACTTTTGCGGATCCAAAAATATAGGGATTTACTGGAAATATAAAAAAAAAATTTCAAAATATATAAGGAGGAAGTTAGATATTTTGGAAAAAGGTCGACTGTATACTGTTGTACAGGTGAAAATATTTTGAAGATATTTACTACCTTTTATGAGCTAAAGATGAGATCGATATAAAACGTGATGCAATTTTGGGTCAACTTTCGTAGTTGAGGTCGATCAAAACTTTGCCCTAGGTATAAAAATAGGTCTTTATCGAACACGATATGAATGCTCGACAAATATTTTTTTTCGGGATTTAGTATTCTTTGCTTTTGGTAGATTTTAATTATAAACATTTTGCATTCGGCAGTTTTGTTCATAACTTGTAAAAAAACACAAATTATAATCGTCTTGACTTGAAAATTATAAAAAAATTACCAATTTCGCCACAAAATGATATTAAAATAATTGATGGAATTTTTCTTTTGGTCGACATTAAACCTCGGATAAAACAGAGAATTTGCAGGAAAAAATTATTTTTGAACCAACGATATTGGTAAAATTTTTAAAACGGCATTATTTATTTGGAAGATTATTATTAATCATGGTCATAAATCGTTAAAAGAAAGATATTATACCTACATGGGAATTATTTTTAGAGGTCTGAAGTTTATAATTGACTTCACAGTTTACGTTATAATTATAAGAGTTATAAAAAGGCAATAAAAAAAAAAGATCGTATTAATATCAGAACTGGTTTTAAAATTTTTTCAAACCTTGGATTAAAATTTATATCGTTTCTCCGTATTTCTTACTAGCCAAAAAATAAACCTGGAGTTTCGAGTTTGCATGACATTTGAATCACAGGAAGTCACATAGCTAATGCAAAGGAATATGCAAATCCATAAAACGGTGATACAGTCGTCTGTTCCAAAAACCAAAATTTTAGCTCTGGATTTGAGCAATTCTAAATAATTTAAATCCATCTCGATGTGAAAAATGTAATAAATTCAATTATATTTCAAAAGTATTATTATTACAGGTTGGCCATAGGTCAGGAAAAGTCAGGGATTTTGAAAACAAATCTTGCGAAAGTCAGGAAATTTCTATGAGAGGCATTTTAAATAACTTTCAAGGATAATAAGTTTAAAGTTTTCCAATTTTAATTTTAAATTGTTTTATTTTTGGTTACAAATTTTATTATTTGGTCAAGAATTCATCAATTTTGTTAAAAAGTCCTTTTTTGTTGTTGAAAATTCAACTATTTTGTTGAAAATTCATATTTTTTTGTTGAAAATTCAACTGAAATCTTTCTTGGTTGAAAATTCATTTAGTTGGGTAAAAGTTCAACTACTTTGTTAAAAATTTATTTTTTCGGTTGTAGGTTCCTCTGTTTGGTTTATAATGGAACTATTTTATTGAAAAGTCGTTTTTTGTTAGTTTAAGCAAACTTTTTTTTTTAACTGGAAGTGTATCTTTTTAATTTTTTGCTTAAAAATTGATATTTTTTAGTTGAAAATTTGTCTTTTTTGGTAGAAAACTAATCTCCTTTCAAACTTTTGGATCAAAATTTTATAATTTTTTTAAATTCAAATATTTGATTGAAAAGTCACCTTTTTGGGTCGAAAATTCAACTGTTTTGCTGAAAATTTGTCTTTTTGGATAGAAAATCCGTCTTTTTAAATTGAAAATTCGACCTTTGGTAGAAAAGTCATCTTTTTGGTTGAAAATTTATCTTTTATCATTCAAGGTTAATTATTTCAAATTGCGAATTTAACTTTTTTTTTAAATTCGTCTTTTTGGTTTAAAAAATCATTCGTTTTGCTATACCTTCCATCTTTTATTTGACAAAATTTTAGAACCTTCATTAGCTTTTAAAAATATTATTATTATTATTATTATTAGAGGTTGGCCATAGGTCAGGAAAATTCAAGGATTTTGAAAAGAAATCTTGCCAAAGTCAGGAAATTTCTATGAGAAACTTTAAATAACTTTCAAGGATAATAAGTTTAAAGTTTTACAATTTTAATTTGAAATTGTTTTAATCAGTTTATAAAAGATTAAATTATTGGTTACAAATTTTATTAATTAGTCAAGAAATAAACAATTTTGTTAAATAGTAATTTTTGTTGTTGAAAATGTCACTATTTTGTTAGAAAATTAACTTTTTGTTGATAATTCATATTTTGGTGTTGAGAATTCAAATGAAATCTTTCTTGGTTGAAAGCTCATTTACTACAACTACTTTGTTACAAACTTATTTTTTTAGTTGAAGGTTCATCCGTTTGGTTTATAATTTAACTATTTTATTGAAAAATCGTTTTTTTTTGTTTAAACTTTTTCTTCAACTGGAAGTGTATCTTTTTCATTTTTGTTGAAATTTGATTTAGTTGAAAATTTGTCTTTTTTGGAAGAAAACTAATCTTCTTTAATTTTTTTGGTTGAAAATTGATGTTTTATCATTAAAGGTTAATTATTTTAAATTGAAAAGTCTACATTATATCTTTGTTCCAGAATTCATCTCTTTTGGTTACAAATTCTGTTTGATTGAAAATGCAACTGAAATCTTTCTTGGTTGTAAATTTAACTTTTTTTTTAATTCTTCTTTTTGGTTCAAAAATTCATCCATTTTACTATACCTTCCATCTTTCATTGGAATTTCAAGGATAATAAGTTTGAAGATTGTCAATTTTATTCTGAAATTATTTTATCCAATTTATGAAAGATTAAATTTTTGGTTAGAAATTTTATTAGTTGGTCAATAATTGAAAATCTTTGTTAAAAAGTCGTAATTTTTGGTTGAAAATTCAGTTGAAATCTTTCTTGGTTGAAAATTCAATTGCTTGGGCAAAAGTTCAACTACTTTGATACAAATTTATTTTTTTAGTTGAAACTTCATCTCTTTAGTTTATTATAATTCAACTATTTTGTTGAACAATCTTTTTTTTCAAATAAAATATTTTTCAACTGAAAGCGTTTCTGATCCAATTTTTCTTGAAAACTGATATTTTTAGTTGAAAATTTTTTGTTTTTTTTTAGTAGAAAACTAATCTCCTTTCAAATTTTTGGTTGAAAATTGAACTCTTTTCTTGAAAATTTAATTATTTTATTGACAACTTTATTATTTTGTTGAACATTCGTCTTTTTGGATAGAAAACTATTCTTTAAAAATGAAAATTCATCTTTTATGATTGAAGCTTAATACTTTTTAATTGAAAAGCCCACTATTATATTTTTGGTCCAGAATTCATCTATTTTGGTTACAAATTCTACTATTCGGTTGAAAATTGAATTCACATCTTCCTTGGTTGTGAATTTAACTTTTTTTTTAAATTCCCCTTTTTGGTTTAAAAATTCATCCGCTTTACTAGACCTTCCATCTTTTATTGGACAAAATTTCAAAAACCTTATTAGCTTTCAAAAATATTATTATTATTACAGGTTGGCCATAGTTCAGGAAAATTTAAAACAAATCTTGCCAAAGTCAGGAAATTTCTATGAGAGACATTTTAAATAACTTTCAAGGATAATAAGTTTGAAAAATTTCAATTTTATTATGAAATTGTTTGATTCTATTTATAAAAGATTAAATTTTTAGTTAGAAATTTTATTATTTGGTCAATAATTCAACAATTTTGTTAATAAGTCGTAATTTTTGGTTGAAAATTTAACTATTTTGTTGAAGAATCTTTTTTTTTTCAAATAAAATATTTTTTAAATGAAAGTGTATCTTATCCATTATTGCTTGAAAATTGATATTTTTTATTTGAAAATTTGTCTTTTCAGTAGAAAACTAATATCCTTTCAAATTTTTGGTTGAAAATTGAACTACTTTCGAAAAAATGTAATTCTTTTATTGACAATTTTATTATTTTGTTGAACATTCGTCTTTTTGAATAGAAAACCCATTCTTTTAAATTCGAAATTCGTCTTTTGGTTGAAAAGTCATCTTTTTGGTTGAAACTTATTACTTTTTAATTGAAAAGTCTACTATCATATTTTTGGTACAAAATTCATCTATTTGGTTACAAATTCTACTTTTAGGTTGGAAATTTGGTTGAAAATTCGTATTTTTTGATTAAAAATTCATCTATTATACTAGTCCTTCCATATTTTATTGGACAAAATTTTCAAAATTTCATTAGCTTTCAAAAATATTATTTTTTCAGCACTGAAAATAATTGTCAAGGATAATAAATTTGAAAATTTTTTATTTTAATTTGAAATTTTGTTTATAAAACATTTTTATTGGTAATTTATTCGCCTGGTTTTTTTTTGACGTATCTTCCTCCTGGCGATTTAATTTTTAGTAAAAATGTTATTTGCTTGAAAATTCAACAATTCTGTTCGAAATTCATCCTTTTTGATTGAAAATTCAATTACTTGGGCAAAAGTTCAACTACTTTGATAAAAATTATTATTATTTTTTTTTTTTTAGGGTTCTTTTCTTTGGTTTATGATTAAACTATTTTGTTGACAAATCGTTTTTTTTTGTTCAAGTAACATTTTTTAAACTGAAAGTGTGGTTTTGCCATTTTTTGTTGAAATTTGATTTAGTAGAAAATTTGTGTTTTTTCGAAGAAAACTAATCTTCTTTCATCATTTTGGTTGAAAATTTAATTTATATTGTTGAAAATGCATCTGGTTAAAATGTCACCTTTTTTTGGTCTAAAATTCAACTGTTTTGTTAGAAATTGGACTTTTGGGTAGAAATTGCGGCCTTTTGAATTGAAAATTCATCTTTTCGTAGAAAAAGCTCTCGAAAATGCCTAAAATTATTGTCCAGGCGGCTGAGTTAATGAAAATTTTAAAAGACGGAAATCTAATTTTTTTAAATTCAGTCTGATAGAAAATAATGAGATGGAACTTTTTTCTATTTAACGTCTTTTCGATTATTAATTTTAATATTAAAAATTAAAAACCAAGGAAATTTAACCGAAAATTCGATAAGTTCTTAAAATATATCGTCGTAAGTTGCCCAGTGGTTGAAATTGTTTGAAATTTGGTATACACATAAAGTATAGTCCAGTTGTGTCTAAAAAGTAATAAAAAAGTTGAGATTCACCTTTTTTTTAATAATAGTTATTTGAAAATTGAGGCCGGTCGGCAACCATGTTTTTTTTTCGTTTCGCCGACAAAAGTATCGAGGGAATTTCATAGTTGAAAAAAACCATTCTTGTTTCGAGCGCTGGGCGAGTTCTAAGATCCGAGGGACTCAGCCCAATCGAAATAAAAAAAGTGGTATCTATTGATGTCAAAACTTGTTTAAAAATTTTTTTCGAACCTTGGATTCAAATCTATATCGTTTCTGCGTATTTTGTACTACCCAAAAAATTAACATAAAGTTTCGACTTTGTATGGCATTTGAATCAGACGAAGTCTCATAGCTAATTCAAATATATGAAAGTCCATAAATCCGGGATATAGCTGGATCTTCCAAAAACCAAATTCTTAGCTTTGGATTTGAAAAATTTAAATCCTTCTCGATGTAAAAAATTAAAGAAGTTTAATTATCTTTCAAAACAAATATTGCCAAAGTCAGGGAATTTCGATAAGAGGCGCTTTAAATAACTGTCAAGGGAAAAGATTTCGAAAATTTTCAATTTTAATTTAAAAATGTTTTATTCTGTTTATGAAAGATTCTTTCTCTTAATTTATTCGCCTGGTATTTCTATTTTTTTGCAGTACCTTTCTCCTGACGATTAAATGTTTTTTTGAAAAGCCATCCGTTTTGGTTCAAAAATCGCAAAAACTTTCTCCTGAAGATTATCTTTTTAGTTATAAATTTTATTATTTGGTTGCAAATTAACCAATTTTTTTAAAAAGACAATCTTTTTTTGCAAATTCAATTTTTTTGTTAAAACTTCGTCTTTTTTGGGTTAAAAAATCAATTCTTTTCGTATAATATTAACCTTTTGTTAAAAATTCATATTTTGTTGCTGATAAGTCAACTGAAATCTTTTTTGGATGAAAAATATTTTTTTCTGAAAATTTGTCTTTTTAATTTAGAATTTAATCTTTTTTTAGTAGAATTTTCACTTTTCTTGAAGAAAAATGCAACTCTTTTGTTGAAAATTCAACTATTTCCTAGAAAATTTACTTTTTGTTTAAAATTTGTATTTTTCTGTAGAAAAGTCTATTGAAATCCTTTTGGATGAAAATTGAACTCTTTTTTTGAAAATTTGTCTTTTTGATTTAAAAATTCACTTGTTTTAGTAGAATTTTCATTTTTCTTGGACAGGATTTTTGTTTGTTAAAAATTCGGCTATTTAGCAGGAAATTAACATATAGTTTACAATTCTTATTTTGGTGTTGGAAAATGAACTGGAATCTTCTTTGGATGAAAATTTAACTTTTTTTAAGTTTTTTTTTATTTCATCTCTCTTAAAAGAAATATTTCACCTTTCTTGAATAAAAATGCAACTGTTCGGTTGAAAATTCAACTCTTTTTTGAAAAATTGTAATTCTGATTTCAAAATTCACCTGCTTTAGCAGAAATTACATTTTTTCTTGGAAAAAAATGCAATTGTTTGGTTTGAAATTCAACAATTTTGTTGAAAAATCATACGTTTTGGTTGAAAATTCTGCTGTTTTGTTGCAAAATTAACTTTTTGTAGAAAATTTACTTTTCGGTTAAATTTAATATTTTGGTGTTGAAAAGAGAACTGAAATCTTTTCTGGATGAAAATTTAACTATTTTTTTGAGAATTGATTTTTTTTTAATTCAAAATTCATCCGCTTTAAGAGAAATTTCATCTTTCTGAAATAAAACTGCAACTGTTTGGTTGGAAATAAAAGTATTTTTTTGAAAAGTATCCTTTTTTATTCAAACTTCATCTGTTTTAGTAAAAAAATTTCTTTCTTGGAGAAAAATTCCACTATTTGGTAGAGAACTTAACAATTTATTAAAAAGTTTATCCCTTTTGGTTGAAAAAATACGTCTTTTTGGATGAAAAATTCAATTTTGTTCGCAGAAACTTATTTTTTGTTAAAAAAAAATCATATTATGATCTTGAAAAGTCAACTGGAATCTTTTCTGGATGAAAATTCAACTATTTTTTAAAAATTTGTTTTCTTTTTTAAGAAAAATGCATCTGTTTTAAGAGAAATTTGACCTTTTTGGATAAAATGGCATCTATTGGGTAGAGAATTCAAAAATTTTGTTCAAAAGTCATCCTTTTTGGATAAAAATTCGTCTTTTTGGATTTGAAAATCAATTTTTTTTTTGTAGAAACTTATCTCTTGGTTAAAAATTCATATTTTGATCGTGAAGAGTCAACTAAAATCTTTTTTAACAGAAAATTCAACTATATTTGTTTAATTTATCTTTTTGATTTATAAATTCATCAGCTTTGCTAGAAATTTCTTTTTTTCATGAAAATGCAACTTTTTGGTTAAAAATTATTCTTCTTTGCTTGAGTATTCAGCTTTTTTATTTAAAAGATTTGGTTGAATCACTTTGTGAAGAAAACATTTTTTTTTAAGTGAGTTATATTTTTAGATGAAAATTCATCTCTTTGGTTGAGACTTTAACTATTTTGATGAAAATTAATCTTTTTAAATTGAAAATTCAACTACTTGGGTAAAAGCTGAACTGCATTGTTCAAAAATTCATTTTTTTTAAATTGAAGGCTTATGTATTTTGTTAAAAATTCAACTGTTTAGTGGAAAAGTCTTTTTTTTTGTTTAAAATTAATTTTTTAACTGATAATGTAACTCTTCCATTTTTTTAAATTAATCTTTTTTAGTTGAAAAGTATCTTTTTTGGTGAAAGTAAAACTTTCTTGGTTTAAAATTTCATTTTTGTTGGGTAAAAATGTATAAGTTTCGCGGAGAAATAATTTTTTGCTGAAGTCATATTTTTTGTTTGTAAATTCAATTTTTGTAGAAAAAATTTGTTTAAAAAAATTTTTGTTGTGTAAATTTCATGTTTTTTTATTGAAATATAAACTATGACACTTTTTGTTGGGAATTTATATTTTTAGGTTGAAAATTCAAGTCTTTTGTTTAAAGGCCATCTTTTACAGTAGAAAAGATATTTTTTCTTTAAAATAAATTAATAAATATGAAAGTTTTAAATTTATATCTGAAATATTGTTTTATTCCGTTTATAAAAGATTCCGAAAGTTTTGGTTTGAAAATTAATCTGAAATCTTTCTTGGTTGAAAATTTAACTATTTTTTTCAAATTCTTTTTGTTTCAAAAATGCATCTGTTTTAGTAGATTTTCTATCTTTTATTGAATAAAAATGTAACTGTTTGGTTGAAAATGAATCTCCTTTGGTTGAGGTTACAACTATTTTGTTGAAAATTCATCTTTGTAGGTTGAAGATTCAATAATTTGGTTGAAAACTTGAATATTCTGTTGAAAATTTGTAATCATAATTTTTATAAAAATTAGTCAGGGAAAGGTCAGGAAATGTTGAAAATAAAGTTTTTCGATCACCCTCTATTATACCATTAAGATTAAGCCAAATCCCTTTGATAAGAGTAAAAATTAAAAAAATTAAAGTGGTTTTGCTCAAAATTGAAAATTTAAGGGTTTAAAATTAAATACCTACAAATCTTGGTCTTTCTAATTAAAATAATGAATAGGTTACTTGCTCAAAATTAAGCTATTTCCATTTTAATTTTTTCCAAGTTTATCCACTACGAAATGGGAGGTTTTCAACATTTTTAATTGTAGCTTTTGGACTGGAACAGTTTTAAATGGTAAACCTTCCATAATTAAATAAGACATCAACTAATCAACTTATTCTCACTCGTTTTTAGGATAATTATACAATAAAAAAAATTTGATATGCACCTGAATTATTTATAATCAGATAAGTTTTACCCTGATTCTAAAAACATATTTCTGAGTATAACAAATTACACCCTTGGGTAAAATAATTATTTTACCCAAAAATAAATAATTTCTTTTCGAGAAATGATTGGTCCATTAGTTTCTTCTTTTATTACCAAAAGGGACGGTTGGGAAACGAGTTTCTTTCAAGGTCAAAGTTTCTATTACACCCATTCTGTTATTATGGTGAACCCCTTGTAAAAAAGTAAAAAAAATTGGTTCAATGGCAGAAGAGCGTGAGTTGCATGCGGGACCTCTGAAAGTGAGTTTTGGTCTCTGAAAGCGCCCCTTTAAAAGTTTAAGAGAACCAAGATTCTATTTTCTCACACATACTTTCGAGGGGTAACCCCCATACATGTGAGGAGAATTTTAGGCTAGGGGGTTGAATAAAGCATTTTTCAACATACATAGTCACAGGAACATACATGTATTTTCCCATTCTAATGAAGTGAATTGTACATGTGTTTGTGTATGGTTACATCGGCTATATACTCCCATAAATGTGTGGCTGACTGAAGCAGTACAAATGCCAGCCGAAGCTAAGCAGTCTTTCTACTTTGCGCAAATCAGGGGGTGACGAATCCCAAGTCGGGAAACCTGACTCTTTTACCTCCAAATCGAGGGTTGTAACTTTCAATTCTTGCAAAAGTTCATTTTTCAGTGAGATTTTCAAGAAACATTTATTTAGTTCTTCATGAAATAGTGAAGCCGCTAAAATCTAAGGGATATTTAACATAATGCTTTGCAGGGTGAAAATTCATTTTCAAAATTCCCCGATTTTTCATTGGCCAATTTTTTATTTCTTCCTACTGTACTTCCAAAAAGTTTAGGCACCGCGATTTTTGTACAGATTTTCGTGAAAATATCAGCAGAAAAAAATTATAAAAATATGAGACAACATGCATGTTGCGGGTGAAGGTTTTGGCAATACTGATACAGAGTTTCAACATTTTCAGATGATTAGCGATTATTTTCGGGAGAGTGAAAGGTGAAATAGCATAATAATCATATGATCATTTCAGAATACTCAACTTTGAATGGCTGTGAGTCACTGGAAAAAATTATAAAAAATCGGCAAAAAATTCATGGGTTTCGTTGATCCTTTCTGTGCCTAGTGGTGATATTTAGAGTCAGAAATAATTATTTGTTAATAAGTTATTGACAAAAGAGTCGGGAGGTGTCATCTCTGGAACTAAGGAACGTACAGAAATGATTTTTGAAACAAATAAAAAATTGTTGGCTTCTGACAATGTGTAATTTGCTTTAAGAATCATCTCTGTACGTTCCTCAGTTTTGGAGATGACACCTCCCCACTCTTTTGTCAATAACTTGTCAAAAAATAATTATTTCTGACTTTTAATATCACCACTGGGCACAGGAAGGATCAACGAAACCCATACATTTTTTCAGATTTTTCGTAATTTTTTTCAGTGACTTACAGCCACTCAAAGTTGAGTATCCTGAACAGATCATATGATTATTATCCTTTTTCACATTTTACTCGCCCGGGAATAATCGCTAATCATCTGAAAATTTTGAAACTCTGTATCAGTATTGGCAAAACCTTCACCTGCAACATGCATGTTGTCTCATATTTTTATCATTTTTTTCTGCTGAGATTTTCACGAAAATCTGTACACAAATTTATTTATTTATGTTTAACAAAAAAATGACTTTTCTACCATATAACATGATTTTTTAACAAAGTTATTGCATTGCGAACAAAATATTATAAATTCCAACCAAATAATTGAGTTATCCACAAAATCATTGAATTTTCAACAAAAAAGTGCAATAGTTTATATTTCAACCAAAAAATATGAAATTTCGTTTAAAAAATACATTTTCAAATCACAGAAATGAATTTTTAACAAATAAAGATTTTTCAGTCGCGAAGAAAAATGTTTACCGAAACTGTTGAACCTTCAAGTCAAAAAAGGAGTTTTCTATGTAGGAATTGAATTTTCAGTAAAAAAATTAATTTTCAACAAAATTAGGTCAATTTTCAACAAAAGTAGGTCAAATTTCAACCAAAGAGATAAACTTTCTTTTAAAAAAATGTCAAAAAAGCAGTTCAGCTTGTACCCACGCAGTTGAATTTTTAGTTAAAAAAGATTAATTTTCAACAAAATAGTTCAACATTCAACCAAAGAGATAAATTTTTAACTAAAATTAATGAATCTTCAACGAAAAAGTGATTTCTAAACAAAGTCATTGAACCAAAATTTTAAAATAAAATAGTTGCATTCTCAAGACAACAAGATTAATTTTTAAACAAACCGTTGCGTTTTTATCAAAGAAAGATGTAATTTTTACTAAAACAGATGAATTTTTAAATAAAAAAGACAAATTTGAAAAAGATTGAATTTTCATCCAAAAAAGATTTTAATTTGACTTTTCAAGATTTAAATATGAGTTTTAAAAAGGAAGTCAATTTTCTATGTACTTACCGCTTTTTTAAACAAAAAAAAAAAGAATTTTCAACAAAACTAACCAAAAAGTATGACTTCTTAACAAACTTATTGAATCTTCAACCAAATAGTTGCATTTTTATCCAAGAAAGATGAAATTTCTACTAAA
>CAKNXH010080644.1:0-16590 GCA_932178445.1 Andricus quercusramuli | reverse complement strand
AAATTTCTACTAAAACAGATGAATTTTTGAATCAAATTAAAAAAAAAATTGAATTTTCATCAAAACGATATTTTAGTTCGACTATTCAACATTAAAATATGTGTTTTGAACAAGAAGTCAATTTTCTACGAAGATACTTGATTTTTCAACCTAAAAAGATGAATTTTCAACAAAACAGTTGAACGGATGAATTTTTAAATTAAGTAAACCAATTTTCAAATAAGTAGTTGAATTTTCATCCAAGAAAGATTTCAGTTGACTTTACAACACCAAAATATGAATTTTAAACAAAAAGTAAACTTTCTATGAAATATTTGAATTTTCAACCAAAAAGAATGACTTTCTAATAAAACTGTTGAATTTTCAAACAATTAATACATTTTATAGCTAAAAAGATCATCTTCAGGGGAAAGAATTTGCAAAAAAAGTAATATTAATATAAATACAAGACAAATTAATTACTAACAAGAATATTATTGCAGGGTTACCGCAAAACTTCATTTTTAAAATTCCCTAATAATTTTTCCCTGAATAATTTTTCATTTTCCCTGACCTTTGATAATTACATACCAAAATCTCAAACTTGTAACATTTTTAACCTAGAATCTTTTATTAATGGAATAAAAGAATTTCAAATGAAAATTGAAATATATCAAATTTATTCTGCTTGTTGACAGTTATTTAAAGTCATAGAAATTTTCTGACTTTTGCCAGATTTTTTTTCCAAATTCCTGACTTCTCCCTGACTTCTATACAATTACTGTGAGTTATTTGTTTCATTCGCAAATTTCCAAAAATTACGTACATACATTACAAACGAGCTTTTACTTTTCTTATTATTTTTTACATCTGAGGAGAAAATTCTGCAAGAAAAAGTTGAGTAATATAATTTTTAATAGCCTTTTGCACTAAAGGAATATATAAATTTTTGTAAGTTCAGCAGTTATAAATTTACAAAAACTTTTGTAGAACTGTCTTGACAGTTTTACATTTTATCGGATTTTATTTTGATAAATTTTGTTTTCTGATAAATTTTATTTTGATAATTTTTTTATATACATTTTTATATTCTTATAAATTTCAAAGGATTTAAAACAGTTCAGAATGTTTTAAAATGTTTCAAGGAATGTAACGATGTTTCAACATTTTAAAGGAGTTTCAATGGATTTCAAAAAATTATCCAGGATATCAATGATATTAAAAACATTTCAAGGAATTTGACAATATTTTAGGGATTCATAGAATTTGAAACGAAATCAAACAATTCCATAAGATTGTAAGGAAAAAATTGGAGAGTTTTCCATAGATTTCAACGGAATTGAAGGCTTTTTAAATAGATTTCAGTGGATTTCCCAAGGGATTTTAAAACTTTACTTGATTTTTGTGGGATTACTAGAGATTTCACAAGATAAATGGGATTTTATAAATTTCAGTTTTTTTTATAAATTTATATAATTTTCTAACTTTCAAAGGATTTGAAACAGTTCAGGGTATTTTAAAAGATTCTAAAGAATTTAAAGATATTTCAACATTTTCAAGGGGTTTCAATTAATTTTGTAGGATTTTAGAAACTTGTAAAGGTTTTTAAAAAGATATCAATAATATATATAATATTTAAAAGATACTTCAAGGAATTAAAAAAAATTGGAGAGTTTTCCTTGGATCTTAAACGAAATTTAAGTTTTTTCCAAACACATTTTATTGTATTTCATGAAATTTTAAAGCTTTTAGAGGGTATTTTAAGAGGCTTTCATGGATTTTAAAATCTAAAAAGCCCCTTAAATTTTCTGAAAATTGCAAAGGATTTTTAAAAGTTTTCTATAGCACCTCCATGATATTTAAAGATTTCAAGAGATGCCAATGGATTTGTAGAGTACGTTGTAGAATGAAAAAATTTAAATTTCTAGGGATTTCTACAGATTCCAGATATTTTAAGGGATTTTACCATATTTCAGGGATTCGCAGGATTTAAAAATAAATTATAAGGTTCTTAATTTTTTTGAGGAACATTTTGTATTAATGATTAAGCAACTTAATCATTAAAAATAATTAATAAGAAAAAATCGGGAATTTTCCCTATCCTTCGGCATGGAATATTCCAAAATTTGTTTAGGGAAAATACTTTTCCCGAAAAAATTAGCAATTTTCCCTAATTTTCGGAAACAAATCTAAATAAGTCGGAACTATTCCCGAAAAAATCGAGAATAATTTGGACATGTTAATTTAAAAAGATTAAGAAAGGTTTTATAGAAATTAGATAATGTTACTATACTTTTAATCATTTTCATACTTCAAAAGTATGTGGTACAGCGGTTGTGGGAAGAAAGTCTGGCGATGCGTGGTGGAACGATGAAATTGCGGCAGCCCAAAAAGAAAAGAAAGAAGCGCACAATAAAACGCTGAACATGACAGGTCTTAGCGATGAGGAGATAACTAGACTTAAAAATGATTACAGACACAAAAATAGGAAAGTTAAACGACTCGTCAAAGAGAGTAAAGAGAAAATCAGAACAGAAGAAGAGAATAAAATAATAAACTGCTTTGAAGGAATTATGAAACTATTATATAAACAGTTGAAGGAAAGTAAAAGTACAGAGTTTGCTAGCATGAGAAACAGCAAAGGCGAAATGCTATATGATATAGACGGAATAGTAGACGCTTTGAAAGAGTCTTTCAAAGAACTATTGGGAGGTGAAAATATCGGACAACAAAACTGCGACATAGAAGATAATGCATTAGAAAACCCAATTGAAAAAGTCTGTGTCACTGAGGTCAGAGATATAATTAAGAACTTGAAAAACGGTAAGGCTGCGGGTATAGACAATATTAGCGCTGAAATGCTTAAATACGGTGGCGAGTACATACCTCACAGGTTGTGCGAATTAATAAATTTATGTATCGAAACGGGAGAAGTCCCAGACGATTGGAGAAAAGCGATTATCGTACCAATATACAAAAGAAAAGGAGATAAAAGCAACTGCAGTAATTACAGAGGTATCAGCCTACTAAGTACCGTAAGTAAAATATACTCAAAAATACTTATCCGTAGGGTAATGGAAATTACAGAAGAGAAAATATGGGAAGTCCAAAGTGGATTTATGCCAGGAAGATCATGTACGGATCAGATATTTAACCTAAGACAGGTCGCAGAAAAAAGTTTGAGAGTAGGAAAGAAAGTTTTCTGTGCATTTATCGATCTAGAAAAAGCATTCGACACGGTAAATAGAAGTAAACTTTGGGAAGTCCTTAAAGAGTATGGAGTGAATGGAGGGCTCCTACAAGCAATAAAAACAATATATACAGGTAGTAAAGCGAGTGTAAGGGTAAATGGGAAAAAGAGTGAATGGTTCGATATTATGCAAGGCGTGAAACAAGGATGCGTTATGTCCTCGTGGCTTTTTATCATATTCATGGATAAGTGTCTTAGAACTGCCCTCTTCGACGAAAAAGGTGTAGATCTCGAAACCGTCAAGGTACGTGGGTTGGCTTTCGCGGATGACAAGATTGTTATGGCAGAATCAGTCGAAGACTTGCAAAGAATGTTGAATAAACTTAATACAAGCATGAAGAACATGGGCCTCAAAATTAACGTGAATAAAACGAAAATCATGGTGTTTGAGGGAAAAAGTGAGAAAACAATATGCAACATTGTCCTAAGTGATGAGAGATTAGAACAAGTTGACCAGTACGTACATATATCTGGGTAGCCTATTCACTAGCGACGGAAAAATAGATGGGGAATTAGATTGGCGCATGAATAAGGGTAAGCAGGTTATCGGTAGAGCAGGGTCCATCCTCACAAATAAAAACATATCAAAAAAAGCTAAAATGGCCATACATAACTCTATTTTCGTACCGACTGTACTATACGGTAGCGAGACATGGACCTATCAAGAAAAGGACAGGAGTAAAATCAACGCGATCGGCATGAAACCTCTGCGCATAATATGCGAGAAAACATTAATGGACAAAGTACGAAACGAAACAATCCTCAAAGAATGTGGTACAGGGGAGACACTAGTTGACATATGGGAAAGAAATCAGCTAAGGTGGTTCGGACATCTTGAAAGAATGAAAGATGAACGACTGACCAAGCAAGTGTATAAAGGTAAAGTAAATGGCAAAATGCCCAGAGGTAGACCGCCGAAAGAATGGTTAGAATCTGTGAATGAGACACTAATACGAAGGGACATAAGAAGCCATAGAAATACAAGAGCCTGCATGAAAAAATGCATGGACGTGAATGAAGCTAGAGTAGTATGCCAGGACAGAAATATGTGGCGACAAATAGTTTATAAACAGAGTGACAATAAAGTGAATGATGCCTGAAACAAAGACCTTGGATTCTAATGGGCCCAAGTGGGGAACCATACATAATAATTTTGTGAGGCTCCTCATTTGGGGTGATCGCTAGAGAGATTGATCAGCAACCTGGGTCGGAGCAGTGTTGCGGAGCGAACGTGTAATTTATATAAATAACACGAGAACTCCAGATCAATCTAAAACATCTATACATAACACCTACATACCCATCCACCCTATACCCATATACCGATCAACCTCATACCTATATACCTATTTCACTACCTTCCAACCGAACAAGTCACGCCTACCCCGGAAGGGAAAAGGCTTAATGGTATAATAATACAAAAAAAAAAACTAAGAAAATTATTTAACGTAAAAAATTAGGTATGTTTTTCTTCCATTCAGATATTTCTTGTATTCAGATTAATTTTTACATTAATGGAAATTAAAATTATTTCTGACAATTTTACACGCTCTGAAAGAGCATCTTATAGTTTGTTTACAAATTTAAAAAATTTGAAGTTTGTCAGTATGAAACTATAGATAACAAACATAATCAGAACGTTGACTTAAAAAGAAAAATGTTTGAAAACAAAAAATCTTTGCAAAAAATGTTATGCAATAAACCCATTTTTGGAAAAATTTTATGCAATAAACCCATTTTTGGAAAAAATTTGGTTAGCTATTACTATATTTACATAGCGCAAAAATGACGATTTTTGGAATGTAGAAACCAAACTAAAAATTTATCATTTCAGGTATAAAATTATAAAAAATTAGCATGAAAATCTGAACAACCATTTTTAATTCAAAAATTAAAACTCAAAACATATTATTTCTAATTATCTTTATGTTTCTCGTTTAAAAATGGTTAAAAGTAATTTTTGGCTTATTTCTTTTGCTTTTAGAATTTTACAATCAAAATTTGATTAATTTTGAGATTGATTACGTCAAAATTATCCTTACACTCTAAATTTAAATCAGTCAAAATTTGACTGATTAAATTAATCAAGCATGCCTTGACTGGAAGGTCAATAATTTCTACTGATGAAACAGTAGCTTTAGCAGATGAATTAGTCAATATTACTGACTGAATCAATCAGTCAATCGAAGTAACTGATTTTCAGTCATTGGAAATGCTATAATGAAATAGTAAAATTACTTCTGAATTAAAATTCATACTTAAATTCCTGTATTTTAATAAATTATTTAAACTAACCATAAATTATTGAATAATACATTGAAAGTTAAAGATTAGGTCAATCAAAATTGCAGCTTTAATTACTGAAAGTTACTGATTACGCAATTCAAAATAACTTTATTTAGATCAATCAAAATTACTGATTCGATGAGTGGACGTCACCAATTAGATAATTTTTTTTTATTGCTAGAAAATAAATCATCTTGTTTCAACAGTTTTTCTTGAATTCGACTGTTTTTGATTTAATGTAAAAATATTTTCAACTGAAATATCATCTATTACATTTTTGTTGAGAACTAATATTTTCTAACATAAAAATTCAACTGCTTGGTCCAAATTTGAACTGCCTTGTTAAAAATTTATTTTCGTGAATAATGATTTATTATTTTAGTGGAAAATTCATCTGCTTGATTGCTAATAATTCATCATTTTAGTTAATAAAATTATTCCTGTGGTTGATAATTTAACACTTTGTTGAAAAGTTTTTTTTTCAAATTTAAAATTAATTTTTTTTTACTGAAACTTTATCTATTCAATTTTTGGTTGAAAATTCAAATATTTTGAAACGTGATGATATTTTGTTGAAACATCGTCTTTTTTGTTAGACGATAATTTTTTTCGCCGAAAATCCATATTTATGGTTAAATTCAACTGTTTTTAATTTCAAATGGAAGTCTTTTTTGTTGAACTATGACCTGGTTTTTTATTCAAAATTGACATTTTTTTAATTGAAATATTTTTTATTACATTTTTTGTTGAGGATTCATCGTTTTTATTGCAAATTTTACTACTTGGTTGAACTGCTTTGTTGCAAATTTATTTTTTGGTTGAAAATTGTTTTTTAGTTGCAAATTCAACTATTTGATTGCAGATTCATTTTTTTTTTAAGTTCGTCTTTTTTAATAGAAAATTAATATTTTTGGCGGAAAATTAATGTTTCTTTTAAATTCAACTGGCTAGGGTATGTTGAAAGTTGAATTTCTTTTATGAAACTTTATCATTTTGTTTAATGATTAATCATTTGAGTTGGCAATTCATCTGCTTGGTTGAAAATTCATCTTTTTTGGTAGAAAATTAATCTTCTTGGCGGAATTTTTTTCAAATTAAGCTCTTTGGTTGGAAATTGAACTGCTTTATTAAAAATTAATTTTTGTTGTTAATGATATGTCATTTTAGTTGACAATTCATCTGTTTGGTTGAAAATGTAACTATTATGTTTAAAATTAATTCTTATTTTAAAATCACTTTGTTTTCTTAGTTAACAATTCAACTTTTTTGGTTGACAATTAATCTTCACGGTTGAAAATTATTATTTTTCTGTTTGATAAGTTGAACTATTTTGTTAAAAATTCATTTTTTTGGTTCAAGATTCATTATTTGAGTTGAAGGTTCATCTCTTTGGTTGAAAATTTAACTTTTGACTGATTTGTCAGTTCTCGAATCCGCATGATTTGAATCAGGCATTCGAGATCAAGAAATACATTTCTTAGAATCTAAACGCGTACAAAAGAAAAGTATTATTATTGCATTTTTACTGAAAAAATTTATATTCGAATACATCCCTTGAATCTTCCCAAATTAAAGAGGTTTTGCTGAAGTTCTTCAAAATTGTTGTCTTAAAATTATTTTTTGAAAAATTAAAATCTTGCGCACCGAAAATTTATCTTTTTTATGCTAGTTTCTTCTCCATGGTCATTTCTGTGCATATCATTACCTATACAGTGGAATTCTTGCCTTATCAAATAGATTCAGTTCGGCCATTAACCCACAACGTAAGCAAATCGGAAAATTATCAGCTTCTATTTCTGGAAATATTGTTCCATCAGCGGATTAAGCTTTTACACAAGGAAAATTAATTAAAATGCATTTCTCATAACGGACTGTTTTAAACGATTTTTCAGCACGTACCTCGGAGAATGTGTTGTTGATATCGGATTTAACAAAAAGATGATACTCAAAGATTCAATAATAGTTGATCAATTTAATAATGGTTTAAATTAATTCAATTTATTAAAACTTTCACTCTATCGCGGGGACCATATTTTAATAATGTGATTTTGTTTAGATATTTATGGGTAATTGTCAAATTGAAGGCAAACTTGAAGTCCCAGTGATATAACATTAACTTAGAAACTCGTGCTGATTTTTTTTTAAATTTTAATGAACACTTATTATCATCCTCTACAAAATGGTCAGTTATTTTTTTTCATTGCTGTTCCTATTTACTTCAATGTAATATAAGAACACCCGAAACGTCATTACCGTACGGCGTCCCAACCTCACTTTGCACAAGGATAAACTGATTTTCTCCTCTTTTTTTTAGACAGTAACCTGAAAAACGCTTAACGTATCAAGTTTGTAAACTTCACATGAAAATAAATTTAATCTATGCACATTTTTTAAGTCAAATAAATAATATGTTAAAAACCTTGAAGTCTGTCCCTCAATTTTTGCCATTTCAGACGTCATTACCGTACGTCTTTTTTTCTAGTAAAATATTGTAGTTACAGTTGAGTAAAAAATACAGAAATATTAGGCGTATCGTTTAATACAAGATTTTATAAAATTGAGCTTAAAATATAAACTCTCTTTTTTCTGAATCCGATATTAAAACTGAAAAGTGCATCTTGACAACAAAAACGTCATTCCCATACGTGCGTTAAAAACCATTTTCGGGTTGAAAAAAAAAATTATGAAAACCATTCCGTTACTTGCTTGGCAGTGTTTTCTTTCACAAGTAGGCGACTTTTTATAATTAAAATTTTATATTTTTTTTGTAAACATTAAAAAAGGTTAAACTTTAACATTTTGCTCGCATCATTACCGTACGGTACAATAGAACAGCGTACGACTGATTATGTGCGCGTGCGCATGGATTCATTATTATTTCTTATTTTCATAACTGCCCTTTTTGGATTAAAAATTTTTACATGTGAAAAGATCAATTTCCGTTATGAAATATTTAATTCCTAATAATAATATGATTGCCACTGTAGGTGCTAAAATTTGCCCACAATTTGACAATTACCCTTCTAGGGCTACAAATCTAGAAACCTTCTGCGTATTTCACGTCATTGCGACAGATGATGAACTTTTAACCAAATAATTGAACTTTCAATTAAAATAGATCAGTTTTTAACTAAATAGTTGAAATTTCCACAAAAAATGGAATAATTCAATTTTCAGTTTGAAAAATTACTTTACAATCAAGTAGACTAATTTCCTGTCAAAAAGACGAATTTTCAACTGAAAAAATTTAAACTTTCAACAGCAAATGGAATATTCAAATATGAAGATGATGACATTAAATAGTAAATAGTAAAAAAACTAAATTTCATCCAAAGAGATGAATTTTCAACTAAAGTTATGAATATTTAAACCAAAAAATATTTTCATTTCATATCAAAAGCAGTCGAATTCAAGCAAAACATGAGTTTTTAACAAAATATTTGAATCTTCAACCAAAAAAGATTAATTTTCAACCAGTTTCATTTTCATACAAAAATGGACCAGTTAAATTTTCAGTAAAGACATTAATTTTTAACTAAACATATGAAATTTCAACTAAAATTACGGACTATTCAATTGGGTTAGTTAAATTAAAAAAATTTTTAAATAAATTGAAAAAAACAAATTTTCAACAAAATAGTTATATTTTCAGTTAAAAAAATTCATTTTCAACAAAACTGTTGAAATTTTCAACCAAATAGATGCTTTTTTATTTATAATAATGAATCACCAACCAAGAAACTAAATTTTTTTTTACAAAAGACTAACTTTCGGCCAATTAGTTAAATATTCAACTAAAATAGATTTTAATTTTGAATAAAAACAGAGTCGAAGAAAAGGACGAATTTTCAGAATACATGAATTTTCAACTACAAAATATAAATTTTCAGTTGAAAAAAATTAATTTTTAATTAAATAAATGCATTTAAAAAAAAAAGATGATTACTCAACAGAAAATGTAATAATCGATATTTTAACGAAAAAGATTTTAATCATGAATAAAAAACAGTTGAATTCAACCAAGAAAAAAATCAATCAAGCTGTTAATTTTTCAAGCAAAAAGATGCATTTTTGACCAAGAAGATTAATATTCTGCAAAGAAGGACGAATTTCCAAGAGAATACATGATTTTAAACCAAATACTTAAATTTTTAACTAAAAAATATATTTTTTAACCAAAAATAGAACAGTTAAATTTGCAGTTGAAAAAATTAATTTCAAACCAATGAAAAACGAATTATATTCATTCAAATTTCGACTTTTTCGTTTCAAAATTGATCTCTTCTGGTTAAAAAATCTAATTTATTTCGGTTGAAAACTCAACTATTTGGATAGGATCTAATTTGTTAAACGATTCAGCTGTTTTGTTTATATTTTGCTGAACTTTCACCGAAATAATTTGAATTCACAGTTGAATTTAACTTTTTCAGTGAAAATTCAACTAGTTGATTGAAAAATAACAAACATTTTTGTTGAAAGTTCAACTCTTTATTTATTTTTTAAATGTTGATTTTTGTTGGGAAATTCATCTCTTTTGATAAAAAAAAAATTCTGAAGAGGGTTCAGCTATTTTTTTGATAGTTTGTCTTATCTGGTGGAAAATGTAACTACTTGTTTAAGAGTTCAACTACTTTGTTAAAAATTCAGTTGTTTGGTTAAAGATTCATAATTTTAGTTGAAAATTCATATCTCGTTGAAAATGTAACTATTTTCTTTGAAATTCGTTTTTTAGGGGGAAAATTCAAATATTTTGCTAGCATTTTTTTAAAGCCTTTTAAAAGAAACATCAAGGACTTAATATACAAAAGGTCGAGACTGAGTCAGAATCATTTTGCTAGAAATTTTAACTATGTGGTTAAAAATTAACTTTTTTGTTAAAAATTTAACTATTGTTTTGTTGATGTTTGAAAATTCGTCTTTTTGATTTGAAAATTCTAGAAAAATAGAAAATTCAACTATTTGGTTGAAAATTAACTTTTTTGATGAAGATTGATATTTTTGGTATGAAAATTCATTTATTTTGTTGAAAATTCAAGTATTTTGGTAGACAGTCCAAATTTTATCGAAAATTAACTTTTTTGTTGGATCTGAACTGTTTTGTTGAAAATCAGTCTTTTTGGTTTGAAAATTATAGGAAATTCAACTATTTGGTTTAAAAATGGTGGGAAATTCAACTATTTGGTTTAAAAATGGTGGATAATTCAAATATTTGATTTAAAAATCCTTTTTTTTTTATAATTAATATGTTTTCTATGAAAATGCATGTAGTTGTTGCTTGCCCTGTGAGATTTTTTCTCAATAAATAAAAAAAAAAGAAATTAATAAAAAATTTTATTTAGTCGAAAATTTACGTTTTGTGTTAATATTTCAAATATTTTGGTAAAAAATCAAAATTTGGTTGAAAATTAACATTTTTGTTGATTTTTAAACTATAAAGTCAAGGAAGAGAAAAAAGTAACTTTTTACAATTTACAATTAAAAACAGTGCAAGTTTTAAGTTTTGCACTTAAAAATTATGTAATTTTGATGATTCACTTTTCAAAGTTCACCAATTTGGTAGATTTAGATTGAAAATCTTTGACTTTTGATCTTCAAAATCGTCACCATTAAAGAATTTTATTTATAGATCTTTAAAATTTAAGAATTCAAGCCTGTAAATCGTTAAAATTGATGAATTTTCAATTTTAGCTCTTCAAATTGTGAAACTTTGAGTTCTAAATCTTCAAAATTTAAGAGATTTCAATTTTGACAATTGATAATTATAAATTATGCATCTTCAAAACTGAAGACTTTTCAATTTTACACATTCAAAATTGAACTATTCCAAAAAAAGGTTTGAAATTACGTACCTTCCAAATATCAATCTCGAAAATTCAATAATTTGGGATCCTGTACTTTCAAAATTCAATATTTTTTTATTGTAACTGTTCAAATTTGTAGGAATTTGAATTGTAAGCCTTAAAAATTTAAGAGCTTTACAAATTAAGATGCTTTACATTCGAAATTTCTTCAGTTTGGAAGATTTAGAATTAAAAGCTTCAAAATTGAAGTAATAAAAAAATTAAAAACTACATGATTTTAAATTATAAATATTAAAAATTGAAGAATCTTCAATTGTAAATTTTCAATATATACCTATGTTATTTCAAAAGGATGTTCAACATTTTTATGGGTTTAAATTATAAAGATTCAAAACTAAAAGTTGGCGAATTTTCAGTTGTAAACATCTTCAAAATGGACATCTTATTACTTCATAAAATATCACATTAACCATATCATTTTTATTTTTGTTTATTCTAATTCCTGCTGTGGGATGACATCTTATATTCGAATTAAAATTATTAATATTAAATTTATTATTTTGAATTATTTTATTTCATTGAAATTAACATTGTATTAAAGGCATAAGAAACGGCTAATAAGCATGCGTAGCGTCCTATTTTTCCTACTTAACAAATCGGAACGACTGAAAAATCCCGAAAAATAAAATTCCCAAACAGTTAATAATATTACCGAATTTGAAAATTCCCGACCTAATATTGCCGAATTATAAAATACCCGAATTGAAATAATTTAAAAAATTGTCTTTAGTTAATATTATTTATTCATTAAAAACACAATAATAACATATTTTCTAGTAAAGAAATTTTCTTTTTTAATTTTAAAAGTTTAAAAAAAATATTGTTTCGAATTTAAAATAACAATAATTCTATGAAAATTGTATAAAAATAAATGCAAAAACACGTGTGCCTCAAAAAAATCTCTCTAAATTTTCTCCTAACCTAATAACATTTTCTAAACAAACTTTGCAGGATTCCATTCAGTACTGATTTATCTTGTAATTTATTTTAATTTTTTTTTTAATTTAATAATTCTATTTTTGAGAACGTTTTTTGCAATTTTTTAATATGCTATGCACATTTTGAATCAAAATTTTTCATCTAGAAATATATTATTTTCAATTATTGTTTCTTTAAACTCAAATAGTTTTAAATACTTTTTTTATACAAATATTCGATTATTTTATTTTTAATAAATGAATAATATTTATTTAAATTTTTTTGTTATGATTGTTTAAATTCGGAAATATTATAAACTATCGACAGTTTTTCGATGCGGGATTATTATATTTTAGCATTTTATAATTTCAGGAATTTTATTTTTCCGGATTTTCGGACGTCCCAGAGAAATTATTAAATATAATAATATTTAGTGTATTATATATTTTCTAGTATACGTTTTTATACTACGAACGAATTTGTCTGTTTTAGATAGTATGAAAGTATGTCAAGTAACAAATATTAAGAAATATCAAACGTGTGTTCCTGTTTGGATTAAGAAATTATCATTCGGCATTCAATTATCTGAGTAAATTTGTACAAACATATTTCATAACAATTCTTCTTGCCTTAATGTGGAGTTGATGGGAAAAAGGACAAACACATGTGTATTTCGCATCAATGTTTATCGCCTATTGTATAGCGTAAGATATTATTATCCAGAAATGTGTACTTGAGTTTTATTCCTCTTCAGATACAACTTCAATTTGTCCTGTATTGATAATTAGTATCGGAATGTAAAAGGCTCCTCATTAACATCGTCGATTCACAGGGCAATTATTCTGCTGCATTTGTTTCATTCCATCGATTATCTCCAGCACTTTTTACCTTTCATTGCTCGTTACTCTTATTCACACTTTTATTGGCTTTTTTTTCATATTTGTTACAGAAATTTTCGTAATATTATTTTTGACATTTTTACCATATTTTGTATAATGTTTAAAAACATAATAGACGTTTTCCAAATAAAAGAAAAGCTGTTTAAGATGAAGTATTATCCAGAAATAAATAAAACAATATTTTGATGTAACACTGAATGATTTTTCAATATTTTTTTAGTCATATACAAATATTGATGTGTTCCTGATTTAAAATTATATGGTGCTCATTTCACGAGCACTTTGCATCCCGTTAGCAAATGTATTTGCTTCCTCATAGAGCAAGCATTAGTTATTTTTTTCAATGATAGACAAACCAAAGTCTTCATTTTTTGATCAATTTAAAAATAGAAATTTACAAAAATTACAAAATAATACAATAACAATTTTAGATCCACACATCCGCACACACAGGGACAATTGGTTAGAACATTGTATTAGACATTTCTAGATTCAGGAAAGTTTAATTACATGAATTAACAATTTTTGGAAAATGTTACCATTACAAAGCTTCCTCTATGTCTATGAGGAAGCAAAATGTCTTAACACAATGTTCTAAGCTAAGCAATGGTCCGGATGTGTGTGTGTTTGGATGTGTGGATGTCGCACTTTTTTGTCAACACGTTAACTATAAAACGGTTGCCGCGATAAATTGATGAAATTTGAAGGGCTTATTTTCCCCAATAATATCTTAAAACTGAACGAAAGATTTCTAAAAATATTTGTTGCATTTTTTTTAGCACTTAATAATATTTTTAAAATCGGTTTTTTATAGTAAAACTTTTGTCATTAACGTAATTCAAAGTTGCTGCAAGAACAGAAAAGATGTGTTGATTCAAGACGAATCGATTGACCTATAATATTAATACATTTTATTGAAGAGTAAGGAAGCTAAGGTAATGCATAATATTTGAAAATACGGTTTTTTATAGTAAAACTTTTCTCTTTAATATAATTCAAAGTTGAAGCCCGAACATATTAAATTCCTTGGTTAGATACGAATCGATTTACCTACAATATTAATACAGTTCATCAAAGAGTAGGGAAGTTATGGTCATTTATATATTTTTTAAATCGATTTTTATAGTAACCATTTTCTCATTCTCATAATTTAAAGTTGATGCGAGAATAGAAAAGTTGTGTTGATTCAAAACGAATCGATTGACCCATAACATTTATAGTTTTTATTGAAGAGTAAGGAAGCTATGGTAATGCATAATATTTGAAAACGCAATTTTTTATAGTAAAACTTTTTTCACTACCATAATTAAAAATTGATGCAAGAACGGAAAAGATTCCTTGATTCGAGGCAAATCGATTGATCTATAATATTAATACACTTTATTTGAGATGAAGGAACTTATGCTCATTTAGAATATTTGAGTCATCTGCTTCAAACCGGAAAACTTTTTGCATCGACATAATTCAATGTTGATTTATGAATATAGGAAAGACTTTTTGATCATAAATTTTCAATCATAAAGCTGTGAAAGCGATAGGGTGCGACAGAACTTTTCCCTTCCCTTTTCCAGCTCGAAAAATTATCATTTCCTATACAAAATTTGATTTGTCTGATTTGTCTTTGTATTTAAAAATTTTTTGTATTATTTAGTAAGTTTGTATTTTTGGTAAATTTCTATTTTTGAATTGAGCAAAATGAAGACTTTGGTTTGTCTATTATTGAAAAAAATAACTAATGCTTCCTCTATGAGGAAGCAAATACATTTTCTAACGGGAAGCAAAGTGCTCGTGAAATGAACATAATATACAAATTTCAAATAACTATTTATTTGTTAAAAGTTGTTGAACACTCAAATTCGAGTTGAAATTAAAGTCTGAAAATCGAGAACAAGAAAATAAGTATTAACAGTTTGTTTCTAAATTTATATAAATATAATTTTTATATGATTCTTGAAAAATGAAAAAAAAAGTTTTTTGAACATTTCAGATGTGTCAAACCAGAATCTAGAAGATTAAAAATTTTATTTTTTATTTTATAGGATTTTACAAAATATTAGGAAAAATTCGAGTCTTGCTAAAAGATGTTTATGACTAGCCCTAAACAAATTAAGAAATGTTTGATAAATTTTCTGAAATGTTTTCGAATATTTCTAATCTATTTGAACCGTCTTAAATTCCTAAACATATTTTTAACTGACTCGACTTTTTCGTAAAATTTTGAAAACCCATTCAAAATGTATGAAAATTGCCTTATCAATCTTTTAAATTTATCTTTTTGCGTTGAAAACTCAACTACGTGTTACTTTTGTTTGCTTTAACAATAATTATTAATCCGAATTAAAAATTCCTTTCTTTTTTCTAATGTATATAAATATCTTGTAATCCCACTCTCTTAAATTTTGGAACATTTTTGAGGAATCGATCAACATTCCGTATGATAATAGTAATCTAATTACGTGCAATACAACAAACTTTTTTTGAGACTTATCAACTTTTTTATGCGCATATATACAATGTATTATCTCCATCATACTACGCATAAGAAGGACTTTAATCATAGATTATTTTCAAGTGTGTCTAGTGACTACATCTGAAAGTAAAAATAGACACGAAATATGAATTATCACTCTCTAAATTAGAGCATGTTTTGTGTGTTATCTCGTATGACAGGTTATTAATTATTCATGACCAAGTTTTTGTTAGTAAACAAGTCCATAATATTTCCCTTATTATGTTTACATAACTGACCAAATATTTAACTTTGCAACGAAAAATTCCTTCAATGACACATTTAATCCCCAAAGTGAAACACAGTTATCGTGCTCAGAGAAATTCTCACGAGCATGATGATATGCTCGACCTTTATGTGCTTTGAAAATTTAATGAGCATTTTGAATTAGGATTTAGAAAAATCGTATTTTCTATCTTTATCAACAATAATTACATTATTTAAATTTCGCGGGAAATGCGGCGTTAAAATTGGAAAGGGCGCTAAATTTAAATGATAAAAGAACTCAAAGTAATGGAAAACATATTATTCGCATTAAACATTGCCTTACTCAGGTTTGCTACAATTCTAGGTATGAAACCAACCATACACCTAGAAGAATTAATAATATTAATGCAAAAAAAAATTTCTTTTAAAATATATTTAAAACGCTTTTTAAGCGCGTTTTCAAGTCAAAACGATACATTTTCAACCAGAGAAATGAAATTTCAACTGAAATTATGAATTTCCAACAAAAATATCAATTTTTAACCAAATAGTCAGTCGAATTTTCAACCCAAAAAGTTAACTTTCTACCCAAAATTACTCATTTTCAAGAAATTACATGAATTTTCATATAAAGAAAATCATTTTTCAACCAAAATTAATATAGTTAAATGTCAGAAAAAT
>CAKNXH010080643.1:0-22156 GCA_932178445.1 Andricus quercusramuli | reverse complement strand
ATTTTAGTTGGAAATTCATCCCTTTTTTCTGAACATGCTTTTTTTTTGCTAAAAATTCATTTATTTAATTTTTGGTAAAAAAATGATCTTTTTTTTTTGTTTGAAATTCGTCTTCTGGTAGAAATTCATCGTCTTGGTCCAAAATTCAATTATTCTGGTTAAAGATTCATCATTTCAGGAAGAGATTCATCTGTCTGATTTAAAATTCAACTATTTCAGTTAAATATTTACAATTTCATTTGAAAATTCGTCTCTTCTTTTGTTTGGTTAATTGTTAATTTTCTTAACTTAGTATTTAATCATTTAAGTTTTTGTTGCCAATTTATCTTTTTTAGTAAAAATTAATTTTTTGCTTGAAAATTCAACTATTTCAGTTAAATATTCATTGTTTTAGTTAAAAACTCCTATGTTTCGTTTGAAATTATTTTTTTTACTAAAAATGTTACTGTTCTATTTTCGGTTGAAAATGATTATTTTTTTAGTTCAACATTCAATTATCTGTTTGAAAATTATTTGGTTAAAAATATATGTATTTTGTTGATAAATTGTATTTTTTTGTTGAATATTCACAATTTTATTTGAAAATTCATCACTTTGGTTGAAAATTCAACTTTTTTGTTGGAAATTTGTTTTTTCTTTGTTGAGAATTAATTTTGTTAATTGAAAGTATAACTGTTTCATTTTTTTAGTAAAAAATTGATATTTTTAGTGGAAAATTTGAGTATTTTCAAAAATTGATTTATTCTACAATGTTTTGCTCTGTTGTGTTGAAAGATGTTCATAATAAACGTCAGGAAATGAAATAACTGTTTGCGTTTTGGGCCAAATACGAATTTGTTACTTTTAGTTGGCCGGGAAAATTGAAAAACTTGACCAGAAAGAACCGAAAATTTGAAATCGTCCGCCGAATCGCCACCCTCAAAATGTCTGTGCCTTTGGAACAATAACCAGTTGTTGCGATGATTTCTGCATATATTTAATACAATTTTGAACCATTTCACCTGTAAATACCATAATTTTTATTTTTTAGATGCAAAAATAGTTTAATCTGTAACAGTTTTTGAATAGTTAAACCTCCAATTCCATTCCTGTCAATTATTGTCAATTGATTTAACTTTTTAATTACATAAAGCCTTCTGAACAATCTAATATTATACAATAAAAAATTTAAAACCTTTGGAATTCAAAGATTTTAAGATCAGTCATTGCGAACCAAATTATTTGAAATATTCAAAATTGATTATTTTAAATATTCAAAACAAGAAATTGTCGAGAATTTCAAATCAAACTTATTTATAGATTCAAAATTGTTATACTGGAAGACATTTAAAAAGATTGGATAAGTTTTTCTACTGAAAATTGAAAGAATTTAATGAGTCACCTACAATTTATTTAGTCTGAGTTTCAAAATATCGGCGCCATCCTACGTTCTAATGATTCCAATCGTTTTCAATTGGGTATATCCATTATTATGAATTAGAGGTTAAGTTGTCAGTACAGCATTTTGATATTGCAATAATTATTTACGAGCGGTTTCCTACGCTTTCAAACCAAAAAATGTCAACAATACGAATTTAAAAATAAATAAATAAAAGTCTTAGAATAATATACCCGCTAAATCAAACCACTATTGCCTAACTTGTTAAAGACACAATATCACTCTGTCACATCGATAGGTGGCATGATTTTTACATACTGCCTCTCGACTCCTCATTCGGTATACCGCCTGAACGAACATTCAATTTTTTATACTCGAAATTTTTGTTGAATTATTAAAAATTCAATTTCCAACCTATCAACACGTGCGCGTCATGTGTGTTACAAACGAAAACTGCAGAGGGTGCACTGCAGGCAAGTGCATTCACTCAATTCAACCCGATTGGGAACAATCGGCACAATTAGCAACAATTAAAAACGATTCACTGTTTGATCACACTCAATCGTTATGAATCGTGTTCAATCGATTGTTTTTAGAAGGGTACTTTTCCCGTTGATAATTTATCTTTTATGATTGAATTAAACTGTTTTTTGTTTATAATTCAAATTTTCTATTGAAATATCTACTGTTACATTTTTCGTTGAGTTTTTTTTATTAAAAATTCAACTATTTGGCTAAAAGTTGAACTTTTTTGTTAAAAATACTTTTTTATCTTGAATATACGTCATTTTGGTCGAAAATTTATCTCTTTAGTTGGAGATTTAACTATTTTGTTGAAAATCTTTTTTTGTTGAAAATTAATTTTTTTAACTGGAAATTACTATTTTTAATATGGAAATTCAACTATTTCGTTTTTGGTTGAAAATTTATATCTTGTTTTTGGTAAGTCAACTATTTGACTGAAAATTTATCTTTTGCAGATGAAAATTAAAGAATTTTGTTAAAAATTCAACTTTCTGCTGAAAATTTAATTATTTGGTTGAAAATTCAACTATTTTGTAAGAAAGTTATATTTTTTGGTAGAAAAGCTCTTGGTTGCAAATTTATCTCTCGTGGTTGCAAAACTCAGTTGTTTCCTGAAAATTCGTTTTTTTTTTTTGCTTGAAGATTCAACTATGTGGTTAAAAATTTAAGTATTTTGTTGAAAATTTGTCTCGTTTGCTTGGAATTTCACTGATTTTGTTGCAAATGCAACTGTTCGATCTAAATATAAAATTTTATTGTTGAAACATGAACTTTTTGGTTGAAAATTGTTTTTTTCTTAATTCATATTTTTGGATTAAAAATTCAATTGTTTTCTAAAAAAATCCTCTTCTCCCTTGAAAATGCAACTGTTTTCATGAAATAATATAAAATAATATTTAAAATATATTTATTTATTTTTATTATTACTATTTATTATTATTTATTTATCAAATATACCTATTTACTCATAATATAAATAATATTTTATGTTAAAAATTGGTCTTTTCGAGTTAAAAAGTGACCTGTTTTCTAAAAGATTCAACTTTTTATCTTGAAAACTCAACTTTTTCGTTGAAAATTCATCTCTTTCGGTAGAAAATCAAACTATTTTGTTGACAAGTTATCATTTGTGGTTAAATTGAACCGTTTTTTTTATTTTTAATCAAAATATTTTCTTGTTGAAATAACTACTGTACCATTTTTCTTTGAGAATATAATAGAAAATTCAAGTACATATTTGGTTGAAAGTTGAACTCCTATAATAAAAATTCATTTTTCTTGATGATGATTCGTTATTTTAGACTTTAGTTGGAAATTTATCTCATTGCTTGAAGATTTGACTATTTTGTTGCAATCTTTTTTTTAATTAATTTTTTTAACATGAAAATTAATTTTTTTAACATGAAAATTAACTTTTTAACTGAAAATTTAACTATTCCATTTTTGTTTAAAAGTTTATCTTTTTTTATTTCAACTATTAGGTTGAAAATTGAACTCTTTGAGTTGGAAATTCCACTATTTGATTAAAAATAAACTATTTTCTTGAACATTTAATAATTTGATTGGAAATTCACCTTTTTGGTAGAAAATTTCTTGGTTGCAAATTCAACTATCTTCGAAAAAAAATTTTTTTTTGCTCGAAGATTAAACTATTTTGTTTGGAATTTCGACCATTTTTAATGGAGAACTGATCTTTTATGGTTAAAAATTTAACTATTTTGTTGAAAAGTCGTCTCTTTTGTTTGAAAGCTCATTTACTTAGTTGTCAATGCCATTGTTCGATCTAAAATACATTTTTTTAATTCAATTTATTCAGAAAAAAAGATCTTCTCTTTTCACTACGCTGGGATTCGAACACCAGATCAACTGATTTATTTATTTTTTTAATTTTTTAAAAACTTTTTATTATTTATTATTTATTATTTTATTATTACTGATTTATTGTTGAAAATTGAACTATCTAACTCAGCTCTTTCGTTGAAAATTCATCTCTTTTAGTAGAAAATTTAACTATATTGTTGAAAGTGTAATATATTTCGACAAGTCTGAATTTGTAAAATATTTCGATTTTTAATTCAACTTCAATACATAATAATTGCAATAATTGCAATAAAAAATAAATTATAATTATGTTCAAGAACATATTAAGAATTGAAAATACAAGAGTTTCTAATTATAGTCTAAATTTATTATTCTGGACTTTTGTATTTTAAACTCTTATTTTTTTATTGTACATTATTATAATTTATTTTTTTAATGTACCTCATTTTCGTGTTACTTAATTTTTTCTCGTCATTTTATTTAAATAATTCGTAACATTTATCGATTTTAATAATTGTTTTCTTATTCTTCTTTTATAATTTATACTTGACCGAGTTTTCGCATTGTAGATGTTTTTATGCGAATACAATTTTTCATAATAGGTACTTATAAACTGTAGAAATTTTTTCGATTAAATTTTTTTCTTTCATGATAAAGACACACAGGAAAATTAGCGATATTGCTTGATTGGAACGCGCAACCTTAGCCGCAAATTAGAAAATTGCTCTCGAGATAATTAATAATTACAGGTGTATTGTCGACAAGCTTTAATTTGCTGTCTCTTGTCGATACGGTCGATTGGTTCTCGGGGCTATTTGCTTAAGACTCCTTCTAACCAGCCACTTTGCATGTAATGCCGAGTAGTAATTATATGTAAACATACAACCGGAGGGTGCCACGAGATACCTATGACTCAACTACATAAGAATCAATTCACCTTTTTTATATCTATACTAACTTATTATGAGTTATTCAATGACATTTTATCACATTTTTATATTTTCATATTTTTATAATAGTCCCAGTAGATATTTTTTTCACTGCTCACGAGAATTTATTAAAATTCTAAATTACATGTCTTTCCTCCTAATAATTCATATAACTTTAGAATAATTAAAACAATATGAAACGACTTTATTCGCGGGAAAACGCTGTGTCTACACAAATATATTTTACACAGAATATGATATAACACAAAGTATACTGATTATATTTCTCCTACAAAAAATATTTTCTATACAGAATATATTCTACACATAAGTAAATACAGTGAATCCTGGATTTAGGGCCAGTTTTGGGACTGACGGTGGATATAAATCCAGGGACTTGATTAAACCATTCGAAGACAGCAGCATCCAAATGCATACCATTTTTTCACCAAAACTTCTCGCGAAACACATCAAGTGGGAAGCACGCACTTTTGCGTTGCGCATAATGCATGACTAGAGTTCTTAAGGGGGTCATCCCGTGTGACGGGTTCAAAAAATCGATTTTTTTGTGCATAAATCCAATCTAGAGCATGTATAGAATATACTGGTAAAGTAATAAAATTAAAAATTTTAAAGATTTTTCGGGTTTCAATCGTGTGCGAAACTATGAATGTTGCCGACGTTTCGTGAACATTGCAGTTCACTTCTTCAGGGCTGACCTGAAACTGAAGTTTCAGGTTATGTTGTTCTTATATATGTATTCTCTACGATGCCTGTGATTGGCCAGAGTGTCCCATGGTGGGGACTGCTTGAACTTGATTGGCCAATCAAGTCTTTTTTAAAAAACCCGGGAGGACGGAAAGCCAAATCGGATTGGTATTATATCCATTGTCCCTATTGATGTTATTAGGGTGTTTCAAGATTTCGATTGCTTCTCTATGTTTTCTTGGAAATTTATTGTACGTTTTGGCAATGACGGTTGTTTTGTCAAATAAAATACTATGTCCTGTTTCGATATGATGCTCAGCTACTGCTGATTGTGTGAAATGTTTTAGCCTAACTTTACTCTCATGTTCCTTTACACGTTGACTTACCGCCCTCCCGGTTTCTCCAATATAGACTTTACCACAAGAACAAGGGATTTGATATACTCCCGGATCACTGAAAGGTTCCTTTTTATCTTTAGGGTTGTTTAGAAGTTGTCCTATTTTTGCAGGTGGTTTAAATATAGTTTGGATGTTGTGTTTGTTGAGAATTCTTCCTATTTGTTCCGTGATACCTTGAATGTAGGGTAGGGTGGTGGTTGTTTTCCTCTCTCTTTCTTTATTAGGTTGTGTTGACTTGTTTTCTTGAGTGTATTTTCTTATTGCTTTATTAATTTGTTTGTTTGTGTAATCGTTTTGTATTAGGATTTGTTTAACATTTTGTAATTCCTTTTGTAAGTTATCTTTATCTGTTATGGAGACAGCTCTGTATACAAGGGAATTGATGACCGATTGCTTTTGAGATGGGTGGTGGTGGGAGGAGGCATGCAGGTATCTGTTTGTATGCGTGGGTTTTCTGTAAACTTCATGTCCTAATGTGTTATCAGATCTTTTATAAACTAGTACGTCCAAGAAAGGTAATTTTCCGTTTTGTTCAATTTCCATAGTGAACTTGATATTAGGGTGTATTTGATTGATGAAATCGAAAAATTTGTTTAGTTCGTCTAGTCCGTGTCTCCAGATGACAAAAGTGTCGTCAACGTAACGGCACCAGAATTCCGGTTTAAGCTTGGATTTGTTAAAGATTTTAGTTTCTAAATTTTCCATAAAAATGTTGGCTATTACAGGTGAGATTGGAGATCCCATTGCTGCTCCTGAGGTTTGTTCGTAAAATTGGTTATTGAAAGAGAAATAGGTATTAGTGAGACAGTGTTCTATTAAAGGTGTGAGATTGGAGGGGAGGTTTGCAAATGATTTAATAATATCGATTGTATCAGAGATTGGTACTTTTGTAAAGAGAGATACTACGTCGAAACTTACTAGGATGTCTTGGGGTTGAATGTGAATTTGTTGTATTTTTCTGATGAAGTCAAAAGAGTTTTGGATGTGTGTGATAGAATTTCCTGTGAAAGGCTTAAGTTTTTTGGCGAGAAAGCGTGCTAGGTTGTAAGTTGGAGAGTTTATTGCGCTGACGATCGGTCTGAGTGGGACAAACAGATACCTGCATGCCTCCTCCCACCACCACCCATCTCAAAAGCAATCGGTCATCAATTCCCTTGTATACAGAGCTGTCTCCATAACAGATAAAGATAACTTACAAAAGGAATTACAAAATGTTAAACAAATCCTAATACAAAACGATTACACAAACAAACAAATTAATAAAGCAATAAGAAAATACACTCAAGAAAACAAGTCAACACAACCTAATAAAGAAAGAGAGAGGAAAACAACCACCACCCTACCCTACATTCAAGGTATCACGGAACAAATAGGAAGAATTCTCAACAAACACAACATCCAAACTATATTTAAACCACCTGCAAAAATAGGACAACTTCTAAACAACCCTAAAGATAAAAAGGAACCTTTCAGTGATCCGGGAGTATATCAAATCCCTTGTTCTTGTGGTAAAGTCTATATTGGAGAAACCGGGAGGGCGGTAAGTCAACGTGTAAAGGAACATGAGAGTAAAGTTAGGCTAAAACATTTCACACAATCAGCAGTAGCTGAGCATCATATCGAAACAGGACATAGTATTATATTTGACAAAACAACCGTCATTGCCAAAACGTACAATAAATTTCCAAGAAAACATAGAGAAGCAATCGAAATCTTGAAACACCCTAATAACATCAATAGGGACAATGGATATAATACCAATCCGATTTGGCTTTCCGTCCTCCCGGGTTTTTTTAAAAAAGACTTGATTGGCCAATCAAGTTCAAGCAGTCCCCACCATGGGACACTCTGGCCAATCACAGGCATCGTAGAGAATACATATATAAGAACAACATAACCTGAAACTTCAGTTTCAGGTCAGCCCTGAAGAAGTGAACTGCAATGTTCACGAAACGTCGGCAACATTCATAGTTTCGCACACGATTGAAACCCGAAAAATCTTTAAAATTTTAAAATTCTAAATTTAAAATTTAAATTTATTATAATGAATCATCGTGAAAGTATCAAATCTATTATACTGGTAGAGTAATTTTCCAAAATTCGGGGTCGTTGGAAAGTTACAGCAGTAAGAAGTTAAGGTGTTTAGAGCGCGCGGCCGACCGCTCGACGGAGCGGAAAACAAGAGCTATTGTGTACCTTCCGACTTTCAAACTCGTTTTTCTCGAAACTACATTTTTTAAACTGGCGACCATGATTTCTCAAAAACGGTTCAATCGATTGCTTTTTTTTTCATGAAGAAATAGTCCCAAAAAATCATGAAATTTTGGATCCTGATGTTTAAAAGCATGTGAAAAATGGAATTTTCAATATTTTCAAAAAATCCTAGTTCTGGTGATAGCCATCGACCTATAGATTAACATCTAATTTCGTTTTTTGATTTCGGATAAGCCACTTTGATAGAATCATGGTCGCCGTTTACCTACCTTTTTTTATATGGTTGCAATTCGCTCAATAAAACTCGCGATAAAGATCATATTTTTGCATATAAAAATTCAGAGTTACTACTAAAGACTGAATAAATATATAGTAAACATTTGGAAGCTCTGTGTTTTTTAATTTCGCTACAAAAAATTTCGAAAAAACCTTTAAAAAAAAAGGCTGTCACATGGGATGACCCCCTTAAATGGTCAAGAATTTATGTTAAGCAAATGTTCTCGAGAATATGCTCAGCATTTAAGCTCGAACAAAGCATTTATAGAGTATGAAAGAGAATTTAAAGCATTTACTGTTTAAACAAATATATATCAAACTTAATACGTATATTTTTACAAGAAAATTCTAGAGTGAAATAAATGTATAATTTTTTTAAATGACAGAGTTGCTACAGGTTATATTGCTACATAAATTTAAGTTGAAGATAATTTTATTATTATGGTTGAAAATCACAAATCTTTGGTGGAAAATTAATCTGTTTTAGTTGGGGATTTAAACTACTTTGTTGAAAATTTATCTTTTTTTTATTGAATTCAACTATTTTTGGTGTAAAATTAAAATACTTTTTGTTGTTAAAATGTAATATATCGTTGTTAATTCATGTTTTTCGCTAGAAAATTCAACTACTTAGTTGGAAGTGGAACTACTTTGTTAAAAATTAATTAATTTGGTTAATGTTTCATAATTTTCGTTAAAACCTCCTTCTTTTGTTCAAACTTCAATTATTTTGGCGACAATAATGTTTTGTAAATGAAAATTATTTGTTTTAACTGAAAACTTAACTTGTATACATGCTTGGTACAAAATTTATCTTCTTAAGTTGATAATTAAAATATCTGGTTTTAAATTCCTGTATTTTATTGAAAACTTGAATTTTGTGGGAGAATATTTAATCTTCTTGGTGACTAATTCATACTTTTGGTCGGAAATTCCTTTGAAAATTCAAATATCTGGTTGAAAATTCATGAACTTTGTTAAAAATTCATCTTATTGTATGAAAAATTGAAAATTGATCTTTTTGGTTGAAAATGAGATTTTTCTTATTTCGAATTCATTTTTTAAACTGGAAATATAACTTTCATTTTTTGTCGAAAATTTATCTTTTCTGATAGGAATTTAATCTTCTTGGTTGAAAATTATACTATTTCGTTGAAAATTTACTTTAATTTTATTGAAAATTAATTTTTTTCTGAGAATTGAACTATTCTATTTTTAGTTGAAAATTATCCGTTTTCGGTGAAAATTTAACTATTTGTTGAAAATCCGTATCTTTTTGCAAGAGTACTCTCATTAGTTGAAATTTCATCTTTTTGGTTGAAAATTAATTTTTGTTGTTGAAAATTCGTTTGTTTGGAAATTTATTTTACTGACTGCAAATTATCCTACTTTATTTTTGGTAGAAAATTGATCTTTTTAGTTTGAAATGCATGTATTTGGTTGCAAGGTAACTTTTTTTTAGTTGAAGATCCATCATTTTAGTTGAAAATTCACTTTAACTATTACATTATTTGTGAAAAATTTACTTTTTTGATAGAAATGTAATCTTTTTCGTCAATAAATCATCTATTCAGCAAAAAATAAAACTATTATATTTTTTGTTATGAATTAATTTCTTTCATTGAAAAAAAACTGTTTAGTTGAAAATTAGCTTCTTTCTTGTTGACAGAAAATTCATCTTTTCGATTGAAACATCCACTATTTGAACAAAATTACATATTTTTGGGTAAAAACTTTAAAATTTAATTATTTTGTTAAAAATAATTTTTTGTTATGGAAAAAAAATATTTTTTCGCAAATTCGTTTTTTTGTTGGTTGAACATTTATTTTTCTAACGTTTTAACTATTCTAATCTTGGTTGAAAATTGTTTTTTTTTCTTTTAGACGAAAATTCATAAACTTTCTTGAAAATGAGTCTTTTTTGGCAGAAAATTAATCTTTTGGGTTGAACATTCAAACAACTATTTGGTTAAACATTCAAATTTTTGGTTGAAGATTCATCATTTTAGTTAAAAATTCATTTCTTTGGTAGAAAATTTAAATATTTTGCTGAAAAGTAATTTCTTTTTTTATTGCAAATTTATATTACTAACAGAAAATTTGCCTTTTTTATTTTTTGTAGAAAATTTATCTTTTCAGTTGGAAAGTTCGTTTTTTTGGTTGAAAATTAAATTTTTCTTCAGTTGAAGATTCATCATTTTTAGTTTAAAATCCACATTAACTATTTCATTTTTTTGGTGAAAAATTTACCTTTTTTGATAGAAATGTAGTCTTTTTCGTTGAAAATGATATGTTTTGTAGAAAATTTAATTATTCAATTTTTGTTAAGAATGTTTTGTTAAAAAACATTCATCTTTTGGGTTGAAAATTGCACTATTCCTATTCATTTCATATCGAAATTCCTATTTTTGGTTGAAAATTCATCATTTTGATTGAAAACTAATTTTTTTGATTGAAAATTCGCTTCTTTTTAGTTGAAAATTAATTTGTTTAACTTTATTATTAATTTGTCTGAAAAGTCGGTTTTTTCAAATTTAATTTTCTAACTGCGAATTTCACTACTCTATTTCTAGATTGTAAATTTATCTATTTTAATTTAAAATTTAAATATTTCATTGAAACTCAACCTATCTTGTTTGTAGAAAATTCATTTTTTGGGTATAAAATTTTATTATTTTGATAATAATTTTTTTTTGGTTGAAAATTGATTATTTCAACTGAAAATTTAATTCTTCTATTTTTGGTTAAAATTTCATTTTTTTATGAAAAAAAAACTATTTTGATGAAAATTCACGTAATTTGTTGAGAATGAGCCCTTTTTGGTAGAAAATTAATCATTTTGGTTGAAATTTCAATTAACTATTTGGTTAAAAATTCATATTTATGGTTGAAGATTCATCATTTTAGTTACAAATTCATTTCTTTGGTAAGATAAATATCTTGTTGACTTGAAAGCACAACTAAAAAGTGTTTTAAATATATTTTTAGAAACAAAATTTATTTTAAATTAATATTATTAATCTTCAAGGTGTATGGTTGGTTTTATATCTAGAAGAATGTCGAAATTGGGATATTGTAGCAACCCTGATTAAGACACTGTTTAACGCGAATAATATGTTTTCTATTATTTGGACTTCTTTTATCATTTAAATTTAGCACGATTTCCAATTTGAAGCGATGCATTTTCCCGCGAAATTTAAATAATGCAATTATTATTAATTATGTTATTATTATTATTATTATAAATGCTCATTAAATTTTCAAAGCACATAAAGGTCGAGCATATTCTCATGCTCGTGAGAATTTCTCTGGGCACTTAAACTCTTTAGAACACTGTGCATGACGCATTATGCTGTTTCATCACCAGACATACGAAGAAGTTATTCAACAGAAAATCACTCACTTTTATAAATATTAGATTAACTGTCTACGAAAAACAAAGTTTTCACAATTCTCACGTCGATACTTGACAGTTTGAGGTTACAAAAAGCTGCAGTAGGACTCCGATGCTTGAAGTCGATCAGATCCCCTCTTTCTACCATGTGAGATAGACAACGAGGCGCGATTAAATTTGAAACGATGATTTCGAGCTCTCTTTCTATCGTATGAGGTAGACAGAGACGATCTGATTGTGTTCAAATAACAGGTCATACTCTGTTTGTCTATCCAATACTTCTTTTTCTTTGTTTTCTTTGTCGAACATCCCTGTTGGGTAGCTGCGACAGCGCCACCAAAAAAAAGAGGGGAGTGATGAAAAAGAAACGGACGTTATATGGAAGCTCGGAGATAATAGAGGATGATTGGACATGGACAGAAAGGAATATGCAATATAAGTTAGGAAAAATAGCGGAGAAGGAAAGGAATAAGGGAAAAAGAACGTGGGTTAAGTATGGAAGAATACAGATAGAAGGTCTATGGTGGTATTGGGATGAAGAGAAGGACGGGAGTAAGAAAAATGAGAAATAGTAGTAAACAAAACGAGAAGAGAACCGAAAAAAGGGAAGAAACAAGGATATGTTACTAGAATATAGCAGGCTTGGAGAGAAAGGATAGGGAGCTTACAAGAAACTTGGCACAGTGTGATGTAGCAGTAATGATGGAGACTTGGCTAGAGAAAATGAATGGGAGAGAGTAAGAGGAAGGTTACCAAGAGGTCACAAATGTCAGGTTCAAAATGCCAAAAGGAAGAATAAAAAAGGCAGAGCAAACGGAAGAATGGTGATAGGGGTAAGGAACGAATGTATGACAGGGAAGAATAAGAAAGTGTAAAAGAGCACAAAGAAGGATTAATAGTAGAAGAGGTAAAGATGGGATGAGAGAGGTGGAAGATAGTGGGGGTGTATGTGAACGGTGATATGCAGGAGAAATCAGAGGAGATGAGAAAACTGATGGAAGAAAATGAAGAAGAGGATTATAATAGGAGATTTTAATTGGAGAACATGAGATAGAGGAGGAAGGGAATGGGGAGGAGAACGAGGAAAAAAATCCAGTGGAAAGATACTAAATGAGATGGGAAAGAAATTTTTAAAGAGTTTGGAGGAGATGGAATAGTTGATCTTAAACGGAAATATAGAAGGGGATGGAAAAGGGGTAAATACAAGCTCAGAAGGTGAAAATGGAACGGTGATTGATTATGTGATAGTAGTCGACGAGGTAAGAGAAAAGGTCAAGAAACTATAGGTGAGGGATTATATAGGTTCGGATCACTTTCCCATAATAGTGACATAAGAAGGAGAAAAGTGTATTAACAATATGGCTAAAAAGAAAGCAAAAGTAAAAAGAGCAGGAAGAGAGTATTGGAGATACGCGGAGATGGAAATAATGATAAGAGAAATAAAATCAGTATTAGAGTGTGCAAAAAAAAAGAAGTTAGTTAAGGAGGGGATAGAAGTGGATGGGGTGAGGAATGTATGGAAAAGAAGAAGGAAGTGAAAAAGAAATTAAGGAAATTGAGAAAAGAGAAAAGTAGTGGAGAAGAATATATGAGGATGAAGAAGGAATATGCTGACTTGTGTGATTAAAAAAGAAAGGATGGAAATAAAAGGTTTGAAGAAGAGGCGGAGGAGGCTAAGACGGAAGGAGAGGTTTAGAAAGTAGTAAATAGAGAGATTTACTAGAAGGGGTAGAGAGGAAAAGCAGGAAAGGAGGAAAGTATGGTAGGGTAAGAGATGAGGAAGACGACATAACAAGAGAAGAAGTAGTCAAGGTGTTAGGAACAATGAAAGATGGAAATGCACTTGGTATAAATGAGATTCTAAATGAAGTCTGGAAATATGGGGGGGGGGGGGGCAAAACTAAAGGAATGGGCATGGATAATGTACAATAGAGTATGAAGATAAGAAGCGTGGACAGAGTTATGGAAAGAAGGAGTAGTGGTACCCATAATGAAGAAAGGCCATGGGGAGAGTTAAATAAAAGGATTAAAAGGAAGAAAGGGGCAATGATGGTAATGTCCGTGGACTTCAAGGCGGCGTTTGACTCATTGAACCGAATTGAAATAGAAAAAGTTATGATGAAAAAGGGGATATAAGAGGATTTAATAAACAGAATATCGGAAATTTTTAGAGAGACAAAAAGCAGGATAAAGGTAGGAGAGCAAGTAGAAGATAGCTTCCGTTTAAAGAGAGGAGTAAGGAAAATATGTCCTTCGAGCCCACTTTTATTTAATATATTAATCTGAGACTTAGAAGAAGAAATGAAGGGAAAAAGATATGGAGGAGTTAGGATGGGAGAAGAGAAGATATATATACTGGCGTAAGCGTAAGCTTGAGACAAAGCTAAGGGAGGAAAAGGGAGGGGAGTTAGCGAAAAAGTGTTTGAAGGAGGTAGAAAAAAGGAGAGGGAGGGCGATAGGATAAACAAGATGGGAAGAAAAAGGGAAGGATTCCTTTAGTAATAGAGATATAGGAAAGGGGACTGGAGAAAGCTATGAAGAATTGGAGAAAAGGAACAAAGAAAGACAATTAATATAAATATGGGGTGAGATTGAGGAATCGAAATATAATTAATGGTATATGATGATAAATAAGGATGGAGTATCAAATTATTGAGAAAAGGGACGAGGAGAGAAGATGGGCCAGAATAGCGAGATTTAGATTGGGAAACGAGATAAAGGAAGGGATGTAATGGGAAAAGGAAGAGAACAGAAAGTGCAGAATATGTGAATGGCAGGAGGAAAAATGGGAGCAAGTATGGGAAGGGTATGGGAGAGGAATAGAAGAGAAAGAAAGCTGACAAGAGAATGTGGTAAATATCCTACGGAAGAATGGATTGGGTGAGGAGTGGATGACGGAGTTGGAGGGGGCTAGAAGAGTGAATGAGAAAGAATGAAAGAGTGGATGTGAAAAAATGGAAAAATTGAGAAAGAAGAGAAGTGAAAGAAAAAGAAAAACGGAAGTCGTTTAGAATGAAAGTGTAAATAGTTGTAAGTGATGGTTAGGGACCTTACATAAATAACGTATCATCTCAAGGGGGAGGGGGGGGGGGGTCAAGACATTTTGTGACAATTTTTTATGATAGGGGGGAGTGGGTCCTTCACTCATGTACGTAATATTTGCAAATTTGCAAAAACTTTCTCCTGAAGATTATCTTTTTCGTTATAAATTTTTTTATTTGTTTGCAAATTTAACAATTTTCTTAAAAAGACATCATTTTTTTGTGCAAATTCACCTGTTTTTATAAAAATTCGTCTTTTTGGGTTAAAAATTCAACTCTTTTCGTATAATATTACCCTTTGTTTTAAAATTCATAATTTGTTGCTGATAAGTCAACTGAAATATTTTTTGGATGAAAAATATTTTTTCTGGAAATTTGTCTTTTTATTTAAAAGTTCATCTTTCTTTAGTAGAAATATTGGATCTTTCTTGTACAAAAATGCAACTGTTTTTTCGAAAATTCAAAAATTTCCTGGAATATTTACTTTTTGTTTAAAATTTTTATTTGTAAAATTCAACTATTTTTTTGGAAATTGGTCTTTTTGATTTAAAAATTCACAAGTTTTAGTAGAATTTTGAATTTTCTTGGACAAAAATCAATTCTTGTTTTGGTGTTGGGAAGTGAACTAAATCTTCTTTGGATGAAAATTTAACTATTTTTTTGAAGTTTTTTTTCATTTCATTTTTTGAAAGAAATATTTCATCTTTCTTGATTAAAAATGCAACTGTTCGGTTGAAAATTCAACTCTTTTTTTTGAAAATTTGCAACCGTTTGGTTTAAAATTCAACAATTTTTCTGAAAAGTCATGTTTTTTCATTGAAAATTCTGCTGTTTTGTTGAAAATTTAACTATTTCGTAGAAAATTCACTTCTTGGTTAAATTTCATATTTTGGTGTTGAAAAGAGAACCGAAATATTTTACGGATGAAAATTCAAATATTTAAAAAAAAATTTGAATAAAAAATTCTTCTGTTTTAAGAGAAATTTTTCTTTCTTGCATAAAAATGCAACTGTTTGGTTGAAAACAAAACTATTTTATTAAAAATTTATTTTTGTTTGAAAATTCTACTGTTTTGTTGAAAATTTAACTATTTCGTAGAAAATGTACTTTTTGTTTAAAATTCATATTTTGGTGTTAAAAAATAAAACGAAAGCTTTTCTGGATGAAAGTTCAACTTTTAAAAAAATTGGTCCTTTTTTTATTAAAAATTCATCTTTTTGGATAAAAATGTAACTGTTGGGTAGAGAATGCAACAATTTTGTTAAAAAGTCATCCTTTTTGGGTAAAAATTCGTCTGCTTCGATCGAAAATTCAATTTTTTTCGTAGAAACTTATTTCTTGGTTAAAAATTCATACTTTGATCGGGCAAATCCAAGTAAAATCTTTTTAACAGAAAATTCAACTATTTTTATTTTTATTCATTTTTTTTATTTATAAATTCATCGGCTTTGGTAGAAATTTCTTTTTGTTTATGAAAATGCAACTTTTTGGTTAAAAATTATTCTTCTTTGCTTGAGAATTCAACTATTTTATTTTAAAGATTTGGTTATATCACTTTGTTAAGAAATGATTTTTTTGAAGAGTTATATTTTTAGTTGAAAATTCATCTCTTTGGTTGAGAGTGTAACTATTTTGTTGAAAATTAATATTTTTAAATTGAATTTTTTAAGTACTTGAGTAAGAGTTAAACTACATTGTTAAATTTTTTTTCATTAATGGCTTATGACTTTTGTTATATATATACCTGTTTAGGGGAAAAGTCTTTTTTTTCGTTAAAAATTAATTTTTTAACTGAAAATGTAACTTTTCCATTTTTTTAAGATTGATATTATGTAATAGTGTAAGATTGATTAAGATGCGGATACACTCTCGCTCGCTTATTTGATAGCTAGTACGTTTAAAATTGCGCTTTAGTAAAAAATGGAAGGAAGGACCTAGATATAGGAATTTATGTAAATAGTTGTAAATAGTGAGGATAAGGTAATATAAAATATGTAAGTGGAAAGATTGTAAGAAACTAGGTCATGTAAACCCTTAGGGGACACATTATGAATAGAGAAGAAATAAAATTAATGTATAGGTACTATATTGAATTCAACATTTAGATTTAGATTTAAGATTTAAAGTCGAAATATATTATAATTTCAACAAAATAATTTAATTCTCAACCAAAAAAGATTAATTTTCTACCAAAAGGCATATGGATTTTGTACGAAAGATTGGAATTTTTAAACTACAAAGTGGAATGTTCTAGAAGAAAGTTGATTTTTAAACCCAAAAAGATTAATTTTCTACAAAAATGTAATTTTCAACAATAGTTGAATTTCCAACTAAAAAGATCAATTAAAAACCAAATAGTTGAATTTTCAAATTAAAAAGATGAATATTGTAACCAAAAATGGAAAAGTTAAATCATCAGTTAAAAAAATCAATTTTCAACAAAAAAAAACGAATTTTCAACAAAACAGTTAAATTTTCAACCAAAGAGGCGAATTCTCAATTAAAATGCATGAATAAATTCGATATAACGTTTTCACCTGGGATTATACTAAAATCAATGGAATTTTTTGGATTTGTCAAATTGTTTCCAATTCATTTGAATTTCAATTGAATTGTTATGAAGCTTGATGAATTCATCCTGAATAGATGGGATGCTGATAAATTTCATCAAATTCTTTTAAATTCAAAAAATGTATTAATTCGGGTTAAAAATTTGTATTCAATTAATAAAAAATTCTATATTAAAAATTTTACAAGATTAGTATTTTGGTCTTTAAATATCAGGAAAATGGCAAGGAAAATAAAAAATTATTCAGGAAAAAATTTCAGGGAAAAGTTGGAGAATTTTAAAAATTTAGCCTTTCGGCCACCCTGTATCTGCATCTTAGTCTCTGGAATCTGAAAAAGAAACAATTGTGCCAAATGTAATAAAAAAGTGTATGAAAAACTTAAAAATTCGGAATTTGCGAACTTTTTTAGAATTAATATCCTTTTGTATAATGAAGGCATTTTTTTGCACCATCTATTTAGTAAATCCAAAAATTTAAAATAGGTAATTTTATTCCTTGATAAAATTTATTTATAAGGGTTCCTAAGAATAATCGATAAATGAAAAAATTTTAGTAGCACATTATTTTTTAATATTGGAAAATGATTCTGTTCTTAAAATCTTGTTAACACGCTATAATTTGTGAATTTTTTCACACTTTCGAAGAGATGAGAAAAATGAAGTTAGGGACAAGAACTTAGAATGTGTTAATTTACGCAGTGCATATATACACTGTCGTAACTGATAAAAAAATTGGCATTACCGGTAATAAGATTTCTGGGAAAATTTTTAATAATTAAAATTTTATTCTAAAAGATTGAAACTTTTGAAAAATTTTGAAATCTTGAAGATTTCCAAATATCTCGAAAAAGAATATGGAAGATTTTAAGACATTTTTTTTAATTTTGCAGGATTTGAACTAATTTTACGAAAAATTTGAATTATTTCAAAAGATATTTCGAAGTTGTAGAAGTTTTGAAAAGATTCGAAAATAATTCAAAACTTTAGAAGATTTCAAAAAATCGAAAACAAATCGTAGATTTTTGAAGATTTCGAAATAGAAGCTTTCAAGAATTTTGAAAGGTTTCAAGAGAACAGAAAAATTTCTAAAGATTTCTAAGGAAATTAAAAATTATATTTTGTTTTGGAAACATTGATTTTAAGAGAAAATTAAGTTTCAAGAGATATTTAGAAAGATTTATAAAGATTTAAAAATCATTTAAAACTTGTAAAGATTTCAAAAAATCGAAATTGAAATGCAGATATTGGAAGATTTCGAAAAAAGTTGAGGGGCTTTTTAAGAATTTTCAAGGTTTCAAGAGAATAAGAAAAATGTGCTTAAGATGCCTAGGAAAATTTTAAGTGTTTTTTTTATTTTAAAAAGTTAATTTCAAGAGAAAATTTACAAAGATTTTCAAGCATTTCAAAATATTAAAAAAATTGTTAAAAAATAATCTGGGAGATTGTGAGGCTTTTTTTATTTCGCAGGCTTTAAAAAAATCAATGAAAAATTCTAATTTTTTTGCACAATATTTAGAAATTTTTTTTAAATTTCAAAAATAATTTAAAATTTGTCAAGATTTCAAGAAGTTTTAAACAAAATGCAGATTGTTGAATATTTTGGGACGACTGAAAAATCCCCCAAAAAATCAAATTCCTGAAAAACAAAATATTTCTTAAATTACTGAATTTGAAAATTGCCGACATTATAAAATCTCCAACAGTGTATAATTGCCGAAACAGATAAATTTTCAAATTATAAAATTCATGAATCAAAGCAATGAAAAATTGTTTTAGTATTAAATAAATAATAAAATAATAAAAAATATGGTTATCAAATAAAAATATTTTATTTTATAATACTTATTAATTATTCAACAATATTGAATAATGGAAATTTTCTATCGGGTCTTTCCAAATTCGGTAATATCACAAACTGTCCGGAATTTTAAAATTCAGGAATTTTAAATCGTCGACAATCTTCTAATTTCGGGAATTTTCTATTTTGAATATTTTCTTTTTCGGCAATTTCCCAGTGTCATGTCGGGAGAATTATTTTTCGGAATTTTTCAGTCGCCCCAACATTTCGAAAAAATAAACTTTTCAAGGATTTTGAAAGGTTGAAAATTTTTAATGATTTATTATTTTTAAAAACGAATTATAGGAGAAAATTGAAAAAGATTAACATTTTGTTTAATATTTCCTAAATTATCGAAGAAGAATTTTAATTTTGCAGAATTTTTAAAATTAGAAGTTTTGAAACAAATTTTTAATAATAATGTAAGTTTTGAAAATATTTAAAAAAACATTTTAACTTTGAAAAGTTTAAAAAATATATAAATATTCGAAGATTCTGAAATAAATATTCAAAGTTTTTTAAGGAGTTTGAAATGGTTCAAAATTAATAATAAAATTTTTCTTGTGATTCTTGAGAAAACAAAAAATTATTTTTTATTTTGAAAAATTAATTCTAACAGAATATTTAAAAGGATTTAAAAACATTCTCACAATTTTCAAAAAGAAGATTTGAAGGATTAAAAATATACAAAATGTCAATACCTGTAAGATAAATAAATTTTCTAGGTTCTTTTTCGTACCTATTAGAATTATTTTGAAATCAAACCGAATTCCTTTGAAATCTTTGAAATTCGTTAAATTCTTTAATTTTTTTGTAATTCCGTGGAATTCTTTGTATTCTTTGAAATTTTTGGAATGAATTCACTGAATTCTCTGAATTCATTGAATTCTCTTAATCTTCTGAATTCCTTAAATTCTCTGAATGCCTGGAATTCTCTGAATTCCTTAAGTTCCCTGGAGTCCTTGAATTCTCTGAATTCCTTGAATTCTTTGGATTCCTTGAAATCTCTCAAGTCCCTGAATTCTCCGAATTTCTAGTTTCCCTGAATTTCTTGAATTCTCTAAATTTCCTGATTTCTCAGAATTCCCTGAATTCTTTGCCTTCCTTAAATTTGTGGAATTTGCAGAAATATCTGAATTTTCTGAATTCCTTGAATTTGTTGAATTCTCTGAATTTCCGAAATTCCTTGATTTCTCTTAATTCTTTAAATTTCCTGAATTCTATGAATTTATTGAAATTTCTGAATTCATTGAACTCTCGGAATTACTTGAAACCTCTAAATTCCTTGAATTCTCTGAATTCCTTGAATTATCTGGATTCCTTGAATTCTCTGGACACCTTGAATTCTCTAGATTCCTTGAATTCTCTGAATTTCCTGAATTCTACGAATGATATTATTTACCCGAATTCCTTAAATTCTCTAAACCCCCTGAGTTCTCGGAATTCTCTGAATTCTTTGAATTCTCTAAATTCCTTAAATTTATGAAATTTCTGGAGTTCTCTGAATCCATTGGATTTTCTGAATTCCTTGAATTTGTGGAATTTTCTCAATTCCTGAAATTTGTAGAATTCTCTAAATTTCCTAAATTGATTGATTTCTGTACATTCTTTGAATTTTCTGAATTCTGTGAATGTATTGCACTTTCTGAATTCTCTGAATTACTTGAAACCTCTAAATTCCTTGAATTATCTGAATCCCTTGAATTCTCTAAATTCTCTTAATTCCTTGAATTCTCTAAATTCCCTAGTTTCTTGGTATTCTCTGAATTCCTTGAATTCTCTGCATTCCATGAATCTGTGGAATCCTCTGAATTCATTAAATTCTATGAATTCATTAAATTCTATGAATTCCTTGAATTCTCTTTATTCGTCGAATTTCCCGTATTCCTTAAATTCTCTGAGTTCTCTTAATTCCTTGAATTCTCTAGATTTCTCGAATTTTCTGAATCTCGTGAGTTCTCTGAGTTCCTTGAATTCTCCGAATTTTTTGAATTCTCTGAATCCTGGAATTCTCTGAATTCTTTGGAGTCTCTGAATTCCTGAAATTCTCTGAATTCCTGGAATCCTCTGAATTCTTTGAATTCTCTGAATTCTATGAATTCTCTGAATTCTTTGAATTCTCTGAATTCCTATAATTCTCTGAATTCTTTGAATTATCTGAATTCCTGTAATTCTCTGAATTGTTTGAATTCTCTGAATTCCTTGAATTCTCTGATTTCCCCGAATTTATTGAATTCTCTAGATTCCCTAAATTCTCGGAATTCTCGCTATTCCTTGAATTTTCTAAATTTCTTGAATTCTCTGGATTCCTTAAATTTTTGGAATTTGCGGAATTCTCTGCATTTCTTGAATTTTCTGAATTCTTTGAATTTATGGAATTCTCTGCATTTCTTGAACTTGTGGAATTCTCTGAATTCCTTGAATTTTTGCAATTCTCCGAATGCCCTTACTTCATTGCGTTCTCTGAATTCTTTGAATTTCCCGAATTCTCTAAATTTATTGAAATTTCTGAATTCTTTGAATTCTCTAAATTCCTTGATACATCTAAATTCATTGAATTCTCTGAATTCCTTGAATTCTTCGAATACTTTAAATTCCATAAATTTGTGAAATTTGTGGAGTTCTGTGAATCCATTGGATTTTCTGAATTCCTTCAATATGTGGAATTTTCTGAATTCCTTGAATTTGTGGAATTCTCTGGATTCCCTTGACTTTTCTTAATTCTTGAAATTTTCTGAATTCTCTAAATTTATTGAATTTTCTGAATTTCTGAAAATTTGTAAATTCCTTGAATTCTCTAGATTCCTTGAATTCTCTCAATTCTCTGAATTCTACGAATTATCTGATTTGCCCGAATTCCTTGAATTCTCTAAATTTCCTGAGTTCTCGGAATTATCTGAATTCCTTGAATTCTCCAATTTCCCTGAGTTCTCGGAATTCTTTGAATTCTCTAAATTCCTTGAATTTGTGAAATTTGTGGAGTTCTCTGAATCCATTGGATTTTACGAATTCCTTGAATTTGTAGAATTCTCTGAATTCCTTGAAATTGTAGAATTCTCTGAATTC
>CAKNXH010080642.1:0-22383 GCA_932178445.1 Andricus quercusramuli | reverse complement strand
ATTTTAGTTGGAAATTCATCCCTTTTTTCTGAACATGCTTTTTTTTTTGCTAAAAATTCATTTATTTAATTTTTGGTAAAAAAATGATCTTTTTTTTTTGTTTGAAATTCGTCTTCTGGTAGAAATTCATCGTCTTGGTCCAAAATTCAATTATTCTGGTTAAAGATTCATCATTTCAGGAAGAGATTCATCTGTCTGATTTAAAATTCAACTATTTCAGTTAAATATTTACAATTTCATTTGAAAATTCGTCTCTTCTTTTGTTTGGTTAATTGTTAATTTTCTTAACTTAGTATTTAATCATTTAAGTTTTTGTTGCCAATTTATCTTTTTTAGTAAAAATTAATTTTTTGCTTGAAAATTCAACTATTTCAGTTAAATATTCATTGTTTTAGTTAAAAACTCCTATGTTTCGTTTGAAATTATTTTTTTTACTAAAAATGTTACTGTTCTATTTTCGGTTGAAAATGATTATTTTTTTAGTTCAACATTCAATTATCTGTTTGAAAATTATTTGGTTAAAAATATATGTATTTTGTTGATAAATTGTATTTTTTTGTTGAATATTCACAATTTTATTTGAAAATTCATCACTTTGGTTGAAAATTCAACTTTTTTGTTGGAAATTTGTTTTTTCTTTGTTGAGAATTAATTTTGTTAATTGAAAGTATAACTGTTTCATTTTTTTAGTAAAAAATTGATATTTTTAGTGGAAAATTTGAGTATTTTCAAAAATTGATTTATTCTACAATGTTTTGCTCTGTTGTGTTGAAAGATGTTCATAATAAACGTCAGGAAATGAAATAACTGTTTGCGTTTTGGGCCAAATACGAATTTGTTACTTTTAGTTGGCCGGGAAAATTGAAAAACTTGACCAGAAAGAACCGAAAATTTGAAATCGTCCGCCGAATCGCCACCCTCAAAATGTCTGTGCCTTTGGAACAATAACCAGTTGTTGCGATGATTTCTGCATATATTTAATACAATTTTGAACCATTTCACCTGTAAATACCATAATTTTTATTTTTTAGATGCAAAAATAGTTTAATCTGTAACAGTTTTTGAATAGTTAAACCTCCAATTCCATTCCTGTCAATTATTGTCAATTGATTTAACTTTTTAATTACATAAAGCCTTCTGAACAATCTAATATTATACAATAAAAAATTTAAAACCTTTGGAATTCAAAGATTTTAAGATCAGTCATTGCGAACCAAATTATTTGAAATATTCAAAATTGATTATTTTAAATATTCAAAACAAGAAATTGTCGAGAATTTCAAATCAAACTTATTTATAGATTCAAAATTGTTATACTGGAAGACATTTAAAAAGATTGGATAAGTTTTTCTACTGAAAATTGAAAGAATTTAATGAGTCACCTACAATTTATTTAGTCTGAGTTTCAAAATATCGGCGCCATCCTACGTTCTAATGATTCCAATCGTTTTCAATTGGGTATATCCATTATTATGAATTAGAGGTTAAGTTGTCAGTACAGCATTTTGATATTGCAATAATTATTTACGAGCGGTTTCCTACGCTTTCAAACCAAAAAATGTCAACAATACGAATTTAAAAATAAATAAATAAAAGTCTTAGAATAATATACCCGCTAAATCAAACCACTATTGCCTAACTTGTTAAAGACACAATATCACTCTGTCACATCGATAGGTGGCATGATTTTTACATACTGCCTCTCGACTCCTCATTCGGTATACCGCCTGAACGAACATTCAATTTTTTATACTCGAAATTTTTGTTGAATTATTAAAAATTCAATTTCCAACCTATCAACACGTGCGCGTCATGTGTGTTACAAACGAAAACTGCAGAGGGTGCACTGCAGGCAAGTGCATTCACTCAATTCAACCCGATTGGGAACAATCGGCACAATTAGCAACAATTAAAAACGATTCACTGTTTGATCACACTCAATCGTTATGAATCGTGTTCAATCGATTGTTTTTAGAAGGGTACTTTTCCCGTTGATAATTTATCTTTTATGATTGAATTAAACTGTTTTTTGTTTATAATTCAAATTTTCTATTGAAATATCTACTGTTACATTTTTCGTTGAGTTTTTTTTATTAAAAATTCAACTATTTGGCTAAAAGTTGAACTTTTTTGTTAAAAATACTTTTTTATCTTGAATATACGTCATTTTGGTCGAAAATTTATCTCTTTAGTTGGAGATTTAACTATTTTGTTGAAAATCTTTTTTTGTTGAAAATTAATTTTTTTAACTGGAAATTACTATTTTTAATATGGAAATTCAACTATTTCGTTTTTGGTTGAAAATTTATATCTTGTTTTTGGTAAGTCAACTATTTGACTGAAAATTTATCTTTTGCAGATGAAAATTAAAGAATTTTGTTAAAAATTCAACTTTCTGCTGAAAATTTAATTATTTGGTTGAAAATTCAACTATTTTGTAAGAAAGTTATATTTTTTGGTAGAAAAGCTCTTGGTTGCAAATTTATCTCTCGTGGTTGCAAAACTCAGTTGTTTCCTGAAAATTCGTTTTTTTTTTTTGCTTGAAGATTCAACTATGTGGTTAAAAATTTAAGTATTTTGTTGAAAATTTGTCTCGTTTGCTTGGAATTTCACTGATTTTGTTGCAAATGCAACTGTTCGATCTAAATATAAAATTTTATTGTTGAAACATGAACTTTTTGGTTGAAAATTGTTTTTTTCTTAATTCATATTTTTGGATTAAAAATTCAATTGTTTTCTAAAAAAATCCTCTTCTCCCTTGAAAATGCAACTGTTTTCATGAAATAATATAAAATAATATTTAAAATATATTTATTTATTTTTATTATTACTATTTATTATTATTTATTTATCAAATATACCTATTTACTCATAATATAAATAATATTTTATGTTAAAAATTGGTCTTTTCGAGTTAAAAAGTGACCTGTTTTCTAAAAGATTCAACTTTTTATCTTGAAAACTCAACTTTTTCGTTGAAAATTCATCTCTTTCGGTAGAAAATCAAACTATTTTGTTGACAAGTTATCATTTGTGGTTAAATTGAACCGTTTTTTTTATTTTTAATCAAAATATTTTCTTGTTGAAATAACTACTGTACCATTTTTCTTTGAGAATATAATAGAAAATTCAAGTACATATTTGGTTGAAAGTTGAACTCCTATAATAAAAATTCATTTTTCTTGATGATGATTCGTTATTTTAGACTTTAGTTGGAAATTTATCTCATTGCTTGAAGATTTGACTATTTTGTTGCAATCTTTTTTTTAATTAATTTTTTTAACATGAAAATTAATTTTTTTAACATGAAAATTAACTTTTTAACTGAAAATTTAACTATTCCATTTTTGTTTAAAAGTTTATCTTTTTTTATTTCAACTATTAGGTTGAAAATTGAACTCTTTGAGTTGGAAATTCCACTATTTGATTAAAAATAAACTATTTTCTTGAACATTTAATAATTTGATTGGAAATTCACCTTTTTGGTAGAAAATTTCTTGGTTGCAAATTCAACTATCTTCGAAAAAAATTTTTTTTTTGCTCGAAGATTAAACTATTTTGTTTGGAATTTCGACCATTTTTAATGGAGAACTGATCTTTTATGGTTAAAAATTTAACTATTTTGTTGAAAAGTCGTCTCTTTTGTTTGAAAGCTCATTTACTTAGTTGTCAATGCCATTGTTCGATCTAAAATACATTTTTTTAATTCAATTTATTCAGAAAAAAAGATCTTCTCTTTTCACTACGCTGGGATTCGAACACCAGATCAACTGATTTATTTATTTTTTTAATTTTTTAAAAACTTTTTATTATTTATTATTTATTATTTTATTATTACTGATTTATTGTTGAAAATTGAACTATCTAACTCAGCTCTTTCGTTGAAAATTCATCTCTTTTAGTAGAAAATTTAACTATATTGTTGAAAGTGTAATATATTTCGACAAGTCTGAATTTGTAAAATATTTCGATTTTTAATTCAACTTCAATACATAATAATTGCAATAATTGCAATAAAAAATAAATTATAATTATGTTCAAGAACATATTAAGAATTGAAAATACAAGAGTTTCTAATTATAGTCTAAATTTATTATTCTGGACTTTTGTATTTTAAACTCTTATTTTTTTATTGTACATTATTATAATTTATTTTTTTAATGTACCTCATTTTCGTGTTACTTAATTTTTTCTCGTCATTTTATTTAAATAATTCGTAACATTTATCGATTTTAATAATTGTTTTCTTATTCTTCTTTTATAATTTATACTTGACCGAGTTTTCGCATTGTAGATGTTTTTATGCGAATACAATTTTTCATAATAGGTACTTATAAACTGTAGAAATTTTTTCGATTAAATTTTTTTCTTTCATGATAAAGACACACAGGAAAATTAGCGATATTGCTTGATTGGAACGCGCAACCTTAGCCGCAAATTAGAAAATTGCTCTCGAGATAATTAATAATTACAGGTGTATTGTCGACAAGCTTTAATTTGCTGTCTCTTGTCGATACGGTCGATTGGTTCTCGGGGCTATTTGCTTAAGACTCCTTCTAACCAGCCACTTTGCATGTAATGCCGAGTAGTAATTATATGTAAACATACAACCGGAGGGTGCCACGAGATACCTATGACTCAACTACATAAGAATCAATTCACCTTTTTTATATCTATACTAACTTATTATGAGTTATTCAATGACATTTTATCACATTTTTATATTTTCATATTTTTATAATAGTCCCAGTAGATATTTTTTTCACTGCTCACGAGAATTTATTAAAATTCTAAATTACATGTCTTTCCTCCTAATAATTCATATAACTTTAGAATAATTAAAACAATATGAAACGACTTTATTCGCGGGAAAACGCTGTGTCTACACAAATATATTTTACACAGAATATGATATAACACAAAGTATACTGATTATATTTCTCCTACAAAAAATATTTTCTATACAGAATATATTCTACACATAAGTAAATACAGTGAATCCTGGATTTAGGGCCAGTTTTGGGACTGACGGTGGATATAAATCCAGGGACTTGATTAAACCATTCGAAGACAGCAGCATCCAAATGCATACCATTTTTTCACCAAAACTTCTCGCGAAACACATCAAGTGGGAAGCACGCACTTTTGCGTTGCGCATAATGCATGACTAGAGTTCTTAAGGGGGTCATCCCGTGTGACGGGTTCAAAAAATCGATTTTTTTGTGCATAAATCCAATCTAGAGCATGTATAGAATATACTGGTAAAGTAATAAATTTAAAAATTTTAAAGATTTTTCGGGTTTCAATCGTGTGCGAAACTATGAATGTTGCCGACGTTTCGTGAACATTGCAGTTCACTTCTTCAGGGCTGACCTGAAACTGAAGTTTCAGGTTATGTTGTTCTTATATATGTATTCTCTACGATGCCTGTGATTGGCCAGAGTGTCCCATGGTGGGGACTGCTTGAACTTGATTGGCCAATCAAGTCTTTTTTAAAAAACCCGGGAGGACGGAAAGCCAAATCGGATTGGTATTATATCCATTGTCCCTATTGATGTTATTAGGGTGTTTCAAGATTTCGATTGCTTCTCTATGTTTTCTTGGAAATTTATTGTACGTTTTGGCAATGACGGTTGTTTTGTCAAATAAAATACTATGTCCTGTTTCGATATGATGCTCAGCTACTGCTGATTGTGTGAAATGTTTTAGCCTAACTTTACTCTCATGTTCCTTTACACGTTGACTTACCGCCCTCCCGGTTTCTCCAATATAGACTTTACCACAAGAACAAGGGATTTGATATACTCCCGGATCACTGAAAGGTTCCTTTTTATCTTTAGGGTTGTTTAGAAGTTGTCCTATTTTTGCAGGTGGTTTAAATATAGTTTGGATGTTGTGTTTGTTGAGAATTCTTCCTATTTGTTCCGTGATACCTTGAATGTAGGGTAGGGTGGTGGTTGTTTTCCTCTCTCTTTCTTTATTAGGTTGTGTTGACTTGTTTTCTTGAGTGTATTTTCTTATTGCTTTATTAATTTGTTTGTTTGTGTAATCGTTTTGTATTAGGATTTGTTTAACATTTTGTAATTCCTTTTGTAAGTTATCTTTATCTGTTATGGAGACAGCTCTGTATACAAGGGAATTGATGACCGATTGCTTTTGAGATGGGTGGTGGTGGGAGGAGGCATGCAGGTATCTGTTTGTATGCGTGGGTTTTCTGTAAACTTCATGTCCTAATGTGTTATCAGATCTTTTATAAACTAGTACGTCCAAGAAAGGTAATTTTCCGTTTTGTTCAATTTCCATAGTGAACTTGATATTAGGGTGTATTTGATTGATGAAATCGAAAAATTTGTTTAGTTCGTCTAGTCCGTGTCTCCAGATGACAAAAGTGTCGTCAACGTAACGGCACCAGAATTCCGGTTTAAGCTTGGATTTGTTAAAGATTTTAGTTTCTAAATTTTCCATAAAAATGTTGGCTATTACAGGTGAGATTGGAGATCCCATTGCTGCTCCTGAGGTTTGTTCGTAAAATTGGTTATTGAAAGAGAAATAGGTATTAGTGAGACAGTGTTCTATTAAAGGTGTGAGATTGGAGGGGAGGTTTGCAAATGATTTAATAATATCGATTGTATCAGAGATTGGTACTTTTGTAAAGAGAGATACTACGTCGAAACTTACTAGGATGTCTTGGGGTTGAATGTGAATTTGTTGTATTTTTCTGATGAAGTCAAAAGAGTTTTGGATGTGTGTGATAGAATTTCCTGTGAAAGGCTTAAGTTTTTTGGCGAGAAAGCGTGCTAGGTTGTAAGTTGGAGAGTTTATTGCGCTGACGATCGGTCTGAGTGGGACAAACAGATACCTGCATGCCTCCTCCCACCACCACCCATCTCAAAAGCAATCGGTCATCAATTCCCTTGTATACAGAGCTGTCTCCATAACAGATAAAGATAACTTACAAAAGGAATTACAAAATGTTAAACAAATCCTAATACAAAACGATTACACAAACAAACAAATTAATAAAGCAATAAGAAAATACACTCAAGAAAACAAGTCAACACAACCTAATAAAGAAAGAGAGAGGAAAACAACCACCACCCTACCCTACATTCAAGGTATCACGGAACAAATAGGAAGAATTCTCAACAAACACAACATCCAAACTATATTTAAACCACCTGCAAAAATAGGACAACTTCTAAACAACCCTAAAGATAAAAAGGAACCTTTCAGTGATCCGGGAGTATATCAAATCCCTTGTTCTTGTGGTAAAGTCTATATTGGAGAAACCGGGAGGGCGGTAAGTCAACGTGTAAAGGAACATGAGAGTAAAGTTAGGCTAAAACATTTCACACAATCAGCAGTAGCTGAGCATCATATCGAAACAGGACATAGTATTATATTTGACAAAACAACCGTCATTGCCAAAACGTACAATAAATTTCCAAGAAAACATAGAGAAGCAATCGAAATCTTGAAACACCCTAATAACATCAATAGGGACAATGGATATAATACCAATCCGATTTGGCTTTCCGTCCTCCCGGGTTTTTTTAAAAAAGACTTGATTGGCCAATCAAGTTCAAGCAGTCCCCACCATGGGACACTCTGGCCAATCACAGGCATCGTAGAGAATACATATATAAGAACAACATAACCTGAAACTTCAGTTTCAGGTCAGCCCTGAAGAAGTGAACTGCAATGTTCACGAAACGTCGGCAACATTCATAGTTTCGCACACGATTGAAACCCGAAAAATCTTTAAAATTTTAAAATTCTAAATTTAAAATTTAAATTTATTATAATGAATCATCGTGAAAGTATCAAATCTATTATACTGGTAGAGTAATTTTCCAAAATTCGGGGTCGTTGGAAAGTTACAGCAGTAAGAAGTTAAGGTGTTTAGAGCGCGCGGCCGACCGCTCGACGGAGCGGAAAACAAGAGCTATTGTGTACCTTCCGACTTTCAAACTCGTTTTTCTCGAAACTACATTTTTTAAACTGGCGACCATGATTTCTCAAAAACGGTTCAATCGATTGCTTTTTTTTTCATGAAGAAATAGTCCCAAAAAATCATGAAATTTTGGATCCTGATGTTTAAAAGCATGTGAAAAATGGAATTTTCAATATTTTCAAAAAATCCTAGTTCTGGTGATAGCCATCGACCTATAGATTAACATCTAATTTCGTTTTTTGATTTCGGATAAGCCACTTTGATAGAATCATGGTCGCCGTTTACCTACCTTTTTTTATATGGTTGCAATTCGCTCAATAAAACTCGCGATAAAGATCATATTTTTGCATATAAAAATTCAGAGTTACTACTAAAGACTGAATAAATATATAGTAAACATTTGGAAGCTCTGTGTTTTTTAATTTCGCTACAAAAAATTTCGAAAAAACCTTTAAAAAAAAAGGCTGTCACATGGGATGACCCCCTTAAATGGTCAAGAATTTATGTTAAGCAAATGTTCTCGAGAATATGCTCAGCATTTAAGCTCGAACAAAGCATTTATAGAGTATGAAAGAGAATTTAAAGCATTTACTGTTTAAACAAATATATATCAAACTTAATACGTATATTTTTACAAGAAAATTCTAGAGTGAAATAAATGTATAATTTTTTTAAATGACAGAGTTGCTACAGGTTATATTGCTACATAAATTTAAGTTGAAGATAATTTTATTATTATGGTTGAAAATCACAAATCTTTGGTGGAAAATTAATCTGTTTTAGTTGGGGATTTAAACTACTTTGTTGAAAATTTATCTTTTTTTTATTGAATTCAACTATTTTTGGTGTAAAATTAAAATACTTTTTGTTGTTAAAATGTAATATATCGTTGTTAATTCATGTTTTTCGCTAGAAAATTCAACTACTTAGTTGGAAGTGGAACTACTTTGTTAAAAATTAATTAATTTGGTTAATGTTTCATAATTTTCGTTAAAACCTCCTTCTTTTGTTCAAACTTCAATTATTTTGGCGACAATAATGTTTTGTAAATGAAAATTATTTGTTTTAACTGAAAACTTAACTTGTATACATGCTTGGTACAAAATTTATCTTCTTAAGTTGATAATTAAAATATCTGGTTTTAAATTCCTGTATTTTATTGAAAACTTGAATTTTGTGGGAGAATATTTAATCTTCTTGGTGACTAATTCATACTTTTGGTCGGAAATTCCTTTGAAAATTCAAATATCTGGTTGAAAATTCATGAACTTTGTTAAAAATTCATCTTATTGTATGAAAAATTGAAAATTGATCTTTTTGGTTGAAAATGAGATTTTTCTTATTTCGAATTCATTTTTTAAACTGGAAATATAACTTTCATTTTTTGTCGAAAATTTATCTTTTCTGATAGGAATTTAATCTTCTTGGTTGAAAATTATACTATTTCGTTGAAAATTTACTTTAATTTTATTGAAAATTAATTTTTTTCTGAGAATTGAACTATTCTATTTTTAGTTGAAAATTATCCGTTTTCGGTGAAAATTTAACTATTTGTTGAAAATCCGTATCTTTTTGCAAGAGTACTCTCATTAGTTGAAATTTCATCTTTTTGGTTGAAAATTAATTTTTGTTGTTGAAAATTCGTTTGTTTGGAAATTTATTTTACTGACTGCAAATTATCCTACTTTATTTTTGGTAGAAAATTGATCTTTTTAGTTTGAAATGCATGTATTTGGTTGCAAGGTAACTTTTTTTTAGTTGAAGATCCATCATTTTAGTTGAAAATTCACTTTAACTATTACATTATTTGTGAAAAATTTACTTTTTTGATAGAAATGTAATCTTTTTCGTCAATAAATCATCTATTCAGCAAAAAATAAAACTATTATATTTTTTGTTATGAATTAATTTCTTTCATTGAAAAAAAACTGTTTAGTTGAAAATTAGCTTCTTTCTTGTTGACAGAAAATTCATCTTTTCGATTGAAACATCCACTATTTGAACAAAATTACATATTTTTGGGTAAAAACTTTAAAATTTAATTATTTTGTTAAAAATAATTTTTTGTTATGGAAAAAAAATATTTTTTCGCAAATTCGTTTTTTTGTTGGTTGAACATTTATTTTTCTAACGTTTTAACTATTCTAATCTTGGTTGAAAATTGTTTTTTTTTCTTTTAGACGAAAATTCATAAACTTTCTTGAAAATGAGTCTTTTTTGGCAGAAAATTAATCTTTTGGGTTGAACATTCAAACAACTATTTGGTTAAACATTCAAATTTTTGGTTGAAGATTCATCATTTTAGTTAAAAATTCATTTCTTTGGTAGAAAATTTAAATATTTTGCTGAAAAGTAATTTCTTTTTTTATTGCAAATTTATATTACTAACAGAAAATTTGCCTTTTTTATTTTTTGTAGAAAATTTATCTTTTCAGTTGGAAAGTTCGTTTTTTTGGTTGAAAATTAAATTTTTCTTCAGTTGAAGATTCATCATTTTTAGTTTAAAATCCACATTAACTATTTCATTTTTTTGGTGAAAAATTTACCTTTTTTGATAGAAATGTAGTCTTTTTCGTTGAAAATGATATGTTTTGTAGAAAATTTAATTATTCAATTTTTGTTAAGAATGTTTTGTTAAAAAACATTCATCTTTTGGGTTGAAAATTGCACTATTCCTATTCATTTCATATCGAAATTCCTATTTTTGGTTGAAAATTCATCATTTTGATTGAAAACTAATTTTTTTGATTGAAAATTCGCTTCTTTTTAGTTGAAAATTAATTTGTTTAACTTTATTATTAATTTGTCTGAAAAGTCGGTTTTTTCAAATTTAATTTTCTAACTGCGAATTTCACTACTCTATTTCTAGATTGTAAATTTATCTATTTTAATTTAAAATTTAAATATTTCATTGAAACTCAACCTATCTTGTTTGTAGAAAATTCATTTTTTGGGTATAAAATTTTATTATTTTGATAATAATTTTTTTTTGGTTGAAAATTGATTATTTCAACTGAAAATTTAATTCTTCTATTTTTGGTTAAAATTTCATTTTTTTATGAAAAAAAAACTATTTTGATGAAAATTCACGTAATTTGTTGAGAATGAGCCCTTTTTGGTAGAAAATTAATCATTTTGGTTGAAATTTCAATTAACTATTTGGTTAAAAATTCATATTTATGGTTGAAGATTCATCATTTTAGTTACAAATTCATTTCTTTGGTAAGATAAATATCTTGTTGACTTGAAAGCACAACTAAAAAGTGTTTTAAATATATTTTTAGAAACAAAATTTATTTTAAATTAATATTATTAATCTTCAAGGTGTATGGTTGGTTTTATATCTAGAAGAATGTCGAAATTGGGATATTGTAGCAACCCTGATTAAGACACTGTTTAACGCGAATAATATGTTTTCTATTATTTGGACTTCTTTTATCATTTAAATTTAGCACGATTTCCAATTTGAAGCGATGCATTTTCCCGCGAAATTTAAATAATGCAATTATTATTAATTATGTTATTATTATTATTATTATAAATGCTCATTAAATTTTCAAAGCACATAAAGGTCGAGCATATTCTCATGCTCGTGAGAATTTCTCTGGGCACTTAAACTCTTTAGAACACTGTGCATGACGCATTATGCTGTTTCATCACCAGACATACGAAGAAGTTATTCAACAGAAAATCACTCACTTTTATAAATATTAGATTAACTGTCTACGAAAAACAAAGTTTTCACAATTCTCACGTCGATACTTGACAGTTTGAGGTTACAAAAAGCTGCAGTAGGACTCCGATGCTTGAAGTCGATCAGATCCCCTCTTTCTACCATGTGAGATAGACAACGAGGCGCGATTAAATTTGAAACGATGATTTCGAGCTCTCTTTCTATCGTATGAGGTAGACAGAGACGATCTGATTGTGTTCAAATAACAGGTCATACTCTGTTTGTCTATCCAATACTTCTTTTTCTTTGTTTTCTTTGTCGAACATCCCTGTTGGGTAGCTGCGACAGCGCCACCAAAAAAAAGAGGGGAGTGATGAAAAAGAAACGGACGTTATATGGAAGCTCGGAGATAATAGAGGATGATTGGACATGGACAGAAAGGAATATGCAATATAAGTTAGGAAAAATAGCGGAGAAGGAAAGGAATAAGGGAAAAAGAACGTGGGTTAAGTATGGAAGAATACAGATAGAAGGTCTATGGTGGTATTGGGATGAAGAGAAGGACGGGAGTAAGAAAAATGAGAAATAGTAGTAAACAAAACGAGAAGAGAACCGAAAAAAGGGAAGAAACAAGGATATGTTACTAGAATATAGCAGGCTTGGAGAGAAAGGATAGGGAGCTTACAAGAAACTTGGCACAGTGTGATGTAGCAGTAATGATGGAGACTTGGCTAGAGAAAATGAATGGGAGAGAGTAAGAGGAAGGTTACCAAGAGGTCACAAATGTCAGGTTCAAAATGCCAAAAGGAAGAATAAAAAAGGCAGAGCAAACGGAAGAATGGTGATAGGGGTAAGGAACGAATGTATGACAGGGAAGAATAAGAAAGTGTAAAAGAGCACAAAGAAGGATTAATAGTAGAAGAGGTAAAGATGGGATGAGAGAGGTGGAAGATAGTGGGGGTGTATGTGAACGGTGATATGCAGGAGAAATCAGAGGAGATGAGAAAACTGATGGAAGAAAATGAAGAAGAGGATTATAATAGGAGATTTTAATTGGAGAACATGAGATAGAGGAGGAAGGGAATGGGGAGGAGAACGAGGAAAAAAATCCAGTGGAAAGATACTAAATGAGATGGGAAAGAAATTTTTAAAGAGTTTGGAGGAGATGGAATAGTTGATCTTAAACGGAAATATAGAAGGGGATGGAAAAGGGGTAAATACAAGCTCAGAAGGTGAAAATGGAACGGTGATTGATTATGTGATAGTAGTCGACGAGGTAAGAGAAAAGGTCAAGAAACTATAGGTGAGGGATTATATAGGTTCGGATCACTTTCCCATAATAGTGACATAAGAAGGAGAAAAGTGTATTAACAATATGGCTAAAAAGAAAGCAAAAGTAAAAAGAGCAGGAAGAGAGTATTGGAGATACGCGGAGATGGAAATAATGATAAGAGAAATAAAATCAGTATTAGAGTGTGCAAAAAAAAAGAAGTTAGTTAAGGAGGGGATAGAAGTGGATGGGGTGAGGAATGTATGGAAAAGAAGAAGGAAGTGAAAAAGAAATTAAGGAAATTGAGAAAAGAGAAAAGTAGTGGAGAAGAATATATGAGGATGAAGAAGGAATATGCTGACTTGTGTGATTAAAAAAGAAAGGATGGAAATAAAAGGTTTGAAGAAGAGGCGGAGGAGGCTAAGACGGAAGGAGAGGTTTAGAAAGTAGTAAATAGAGAGATTTACTAGAAGGGGTAGAGAGGAAAAGCAGGAAAGGAGGAAAGTATGGTAGGGTAAGAGATGAGGAAGACGACATAACAAGAGAAGAAGTAGTCAAGGTGTTAGGAACAATGAAAGATGGAAATGCACTTGGTATAAATGAGATTCTAAATGAAGTCTGGAAATATGGGGGGGGGGGGGGCAAAACTAAAGGAATGGGCATGGATAATGTACAATAGAGTATGAAGATAAGAAGCGTGGACAGAGTTATGGAAAGAAGGAGTAGTGGTACCCATAATGAAGAAAGGCCATGGGGAGAGTTAAATAAAAGGATTAAAAGGAAGAAAGGGGCAATGATGGTAATGTCCGTGGACTTCAAGGCGGCGTTTGACTCATTGAACCGAATTGAAATAGAAAAAGTTATGATGAAAAAGGGGATATAAGAGGATTTAATAAACAGAATATCGGAAATTTTTAGAGAGACAAAAAGCAGGATAAAGGTAGGAGAGCAAGTAGAAGATAGCTTCCGTTTAAAGAGAGGAGTAAGGAAAATATGTCCTTCGAGCCCACTTTTATTTAATATATTAATCTGAGACTTAGAAGAAGAAATGAAGGGAAAAAGATATGGAGGAGTTAGGATGGGAGAAGAGAAGATATATATACTGGCGTAAGCGTAAGCTTGAGACAAAGCTAAGGGAGGGAAAGGGAGGGGAGTTAGCGAAAAAGTGTTTGAAGGAGGTAGAAAAAAGGAGAGGGAGGGCGATAGGATAAACAAGATGGGAAGAAAAAGGGAAGGATTCCTTTAGTAATAGAGATATAGGAAAGGGGACTGGAGAAAGCTATGAAGAATTGGAGAAAAGGAACAAAGAAAGACAATTAATATAAATATGGGGTGAGATTGAGGAATCGAAATATAATTAATGGTATATGATGATAAATAAGGATGGAGTATCAAATTATTGAGAAAAGGGACGAGGAGAGAAGATGGGCCAGAATAGCGAGATTTAGATTGGGAAACGAGATAAAGGAAGGGATGTAATGGGAAAAGGAAGAGAACAGAAAGTGCAGAATATGTGAATGGCAGGAGGAAAAATGGGAGCAAGTATGGGAAGGGTATGGGAGAGGAATAGAAGAGAAAGAAAGCTGACAAGAGAATGTGGTAAATATCCTACGGAAGAATGGATTGGGTGAGGAGTGGATGACGGAGTTGGAGGGGGCTAGAAGAGTGAATGAGAAAGAATGAAAGAGTGGATGTGAAAAAATGGAAAAATTGAGAAAGAAGAGAAGTGAAAGAAAAAGAAAAACGGAAGTCGTTTAGAATGAAAGTGTAAATAGTTGTAAGTGATGGTTAGGGACCTTACATAAATAACGTATCATCTCAAGGGGGAGGGGGGGGGGGGTCAAGACATTTTGTGACAATTTTTTATGATAGGGGGGAGTGGGTCCTTCACTCATGTACGTAATATTTGCAAATTTGCAAAAACTTTCTCCTGAAGATTATCTTTTTCGTTATAAATTTTTTTATTTGTTTGCAAATTTAACAATTTTCTTAAAAAGACATCATTTTTTTGTGCAAATTCACCTGTTTTTATAAAAATTCGTCTTTTTGGGTTAAAAATTCAACTCTTTTCGTATAATATTACCCTTTGTTTTAAAATTCATAATTTGTTGCTGATAAGTCAACTGAAATATTTTTTGGATGAAAAATATTTTTTCTGGAAATTTGTCTTTTTAATTTAAAAGTTCATCTTTCTTTAGTAGAAATATTGGATCTTTCTTGTACAAAAATGCAACTGTTTTTTCGAAAATTCAAAAATTTCCTGGAATATTTACTTTTTGTTTAAAATTTTTATTTGTAAAATTCAACTATTTTTTTGGAAATTGGTCTTTTTGATTTAAAAATTCACAAGTTTTAGTAGAATTTTGAATTTTCTTGGACAAAAATCAATTCTTGTTTTGGTGTTGGGAAGTGAACTAAATCTTCTTTGGATGAAAATTTAACTATTTTTTTGAAGTTTTTTTTCATTTCATTTTTTGAAAGAAATATTTCATCTTTCTTGATTAAAAATGCAACTGTTCGGTTGAAAATTCAACTCTTTTTTTTGAAAATTTGCAACCGTTTGGTTTAAAATTCAACAATTTTTCTGAAAAGTCATGTTTTTTCATTGAAAATTCTGCTGTTTTGTTGAAAATTTAACTATTTCGTAGAAAATTCACTTCTTGGTTAAATTTCATATTTTGGTGTTGAAAAGAGAACCGAAATATTTTACGGATGAAAATTCAAATATTTAAAAAAAAATTTGAATAAAAAATTCTTCTGTTTTAAGAGAAATTTTTCTTTCTTGCATAAAAATGCAACTGTTTGGTTGAAAACAAAACTATTTTATTAAAAATTTATTTTTGTTTGAAAATTCTACTGTTTTGTTGAAAATTTAACTATTTCGTAGAAAATGTACTTTTTGTTTAAAATTCATATTTTGGTGTTAAAAAATAAAACGAAAGCTTTTCTGGATGAAAGTTCAACTTTTAAAAAAATTGGTCCTTTTTTTATTAAAAATTCATCTTTTTGGATAAAAATGTAACTGTTGGGTAGAGAATGCAACAATTTTGTTAAAAAGTCATCCTTTTTGGGTAAAAATTCGTCTGCTTCGATCGAAAATTCAATTTTTTTCGTAGAAACTTATTTCTTGGTTAAAAATTCATACTTTGATCGGGCAAATCCAAGTAAAATCTTTTTAACAGAAAATTCAACTATTTTTATTTTTATTCATTTTTTTTATTTATAAATTCATCGGCTTTGGTAGAAATTTCTTTTTGTTTATGAAAATGCAACTTTTTGGTTAAAAATTATTCTTCTTTGCTTGAGAATTCAACTATTTTATTTTAAAGATTTGGTTATATCACTTTGTTAAGAAATGATTTTTTTGAAGAGTTATATTTTTAGTTGAAAATTCATCTCTTTGGTTGAGAGTGTAACTATTTTGTTGAAAATTAATATTTTTAAATTGAAAATTTAAGTACTTGAGTAAGAGTTAAACTACATTGTTAAATTTTTTTTCATTAATGGCTTATGACTTTTGTTATATATATACCTGTTTAGGGGAAAAGTCTTTTTTTTCGTTAAAAATTAATTTTTTAACTGAAAATGTAACTTTTCCATTTTTTTAAGATTGATATTATGTAATAGTGTAAGATTGATTAAGATGCGGATACACTCTCGCTCGCTTATTTGATAGCTAGTACGTTTAAAATTGCGCTTTAGTAAAAAATGGAAGGAAGGACCTAGATATAGGAATTTATGTAAATAGTTGTAAATAGTGAGGATAAGGTAATATAAAATATGTAAGTGGAAAGATTGTAAGAAACTAGGTCATGTAAACCCTTAGGGGACACATTATGAATAGAGAAGAAATAAAATTAATGTATAGGTACTATATTGAATTCAACATTTAGATTTAGATTTAAGATTTAAAGTCGAAATATATTATAATTTCAACAAAATAATTTAATTCTCAACCAAAAAAGATTAATTTTCTACCAAAAGGCATATGGATTTTGTACGAAAGATTGGAATTTTTAAACTACAAAGTGGAATGTTCTAGAAGAAAGTTGATTTTTAAACCCAAAAAGATTAATTTTCTACAAAAATGTAATTTTCAACAATAGTTGAATTTCCAACTAAAAAGATCAATTAAAAACCAAATAGTTGAATTTTCAAATTAAAAAGATGAATATTGTAACCAAAAATGGAAAAGTTAAATCATCAGTTAAAAAAATCAATTTTCAACAAAAAAAACGAATTTTCAACAAAACAGTTAAATTTTCAACCAAAGAGGCGAATTCTCAATTAAAATGCATGAATAAATTCGATATAACGTTTTCACCTGGGATTATACTAAAATCAATGGAATTTTTTGGATTTGTCAAATTGTTTCCAATTCATTTGAATTTCAATTGAATTGTTATGAAGCTTGATGAATTCATCCTGAATAGATGGGATGCTGATAAATTTCATCAAATTCTTTTAAATTCAAAAAATGTATTAATTCGGGTTAAAAATTTGTATTCAATTAATAAAAAATTCTATATTAAAAATTTTACAAGATTAGTATTTTGGTCTTTAAATATCAGGAAAATGGCAAGGAAAATAAAAAATTATTCAGGAAAAAATTTCAGGGAAAAGTTGGAGAATTTTAAAAATTTAGCCTTTCGGCCACCCTGTATCTGCATCTTAGTCTCTGGAATCTGAAAAAGAAACAATTGTGCCAAATGTAATAAAAAAGTGTATGAAAAACTTAAAAATTCGGAATTTGCGAACTTTTTTAGAATTAATATCCTTTTGTATAATGAAGGCATTTTTTTGCACCATCTATTTAGTAAATCCAAAAATTTAAAATAGGTAATTTTATTCCTTGATAAAATTTATTTATAAGGGTTCCTAAGAATAATCGATAAATGAAAAAATTTTAGTAGCACATTATTTTTTAATATTGGAAAATGATTCTGTTCTTAAAATCTTGTTAACACGCTATAATTTGTGAATTTTTTCACACTTTCGAAGAGATGAGAAAAATGAAGTTAGGGACAAGAACTTAGAATGTGTTAATTTACGCAGTGCATATATACACTGTCGTAACTGATAAAAAAATTGGCATTACCGGTAATAAGATTTCTGGGAAAATTTTAAATAATTAAAATTTTATTCTAAAAGATTGAAACTTTTGAAAAATTTTGAAATCTTGAAGATTTCCAAATATCTCGAAAAAGAATATGGAAGATTTTAAGACATTTTTTTTTAATTTTGCAGGATTTGAACTAATTTTACGAAAAATTTGAATTATTTCAAAAGATATTTCGAAGTTGTAGAAGTTTTGAAAAGATTCGAAAATAATTCAAAACTTTAGAAGATTTCAAAAAATCGAAAACAAATCGTAGATTTTTGAAGATTTCGAAATAGAAGCTTTCAAGAATTTTGAAAGGTTTCAAGAGAACAGAAAAATTTCTAAAGATTTCTAAGGAAATTAAAAATTATATTTTGTTTTGGAAACATTGATTTTAAGAGAAAATTAAGTTTCAAGAGATATTTAGAAAGATTTATAAAGATTTAAAAATCATTTAAAACTTGTAAAGATTTCAAAAAATCGAAAAGGAAATGCAGATATAGGAAGATTTCGAAAAAAGTTGAGGGGCTTTTTAAGAATTTTCAAGGTTTCAAGAGAATAAGAAAAATGTGCTTAAGATGCCTAGGAAAATTTTAAGTGTTTTTTTTATTTTAAAAAGTTAATTTCAAGAGAAAATTTACAAAGATTTTCAAGCATTTCAAAATATTAAAAAAATTGTTAAAAAATAATCTGGGAGATTGTGAGGCTTTTTTTATTTCGCAGGCTTTAAAAAAATCAATGAAAAATTCTAATTTTTTTGCACAATATTTAGAAATTTTTTTTAAATTTCAAAAATAATTTAAAATTTGTCAAGATTTCAAGAAGTTTTAAACAAAATGCAGATTGTTGAATATTTTGGGACGACTGAAAAATCCCCCAAAAAATCAAATTCCTGAAAAACAAAATATTTCTTAAATTACTGAATTTGAAAATTGCCGACATTATAAAATCTCCAACAGTGTATAATTGCCGAAACAGATAAATTTTCAAATTATAAAATTCATGAATCAAAGCAATGAAAAATTGTTTTAGTATTAAATAAATAATAAAATAATAAAAAATATGGTTATCAAATAAAAATATTTTATTTTATAATACTTATTAATTATTCAACAATATTGAATAATGGAAATTTTCTATCGGGTCTTTCCAAATTCGGTAATATCACAAACTGTCCGGAATTTTAAAATTCAGGAATTTTAAATCGTCGACAATCTTCTAATTTCGGGAATTTTCTATTTTGAATATTTTCTTTTTCGGCAATTTCCCAGTGTCATGTCGGGAGAATTATTTTTCGGAATTTTTCAGTCGCCCCAACATTTCGAAAAAATAAACTTTTCAAGGATTTTGAAAGGTTGAAAATTTTTAATGATTTATTATTTTTAAAAACGAATTATAGGAGAAAATTGAAAAAGATTAACATTTTGTTTAATATTTCCTAAATTATCGAAGAAGAATTTTAATTTTGCAGAATTTTTAAAATTAGAAGTTTTGAAACAAATTTTTAATAATAATGTAAGTTTTGAAAATATTTAAAAAAACATTTTAACTTTGAAAAGTTTAAAAAATATATAAATATTCGAAGATTCTGAAATAAATATTCAAAGTTTTTTAAGGAGTTTGAAATGGTTCAAAATTAATAATAAAATTTTTCTTGTGATTCTTGAGAAAACAAAAAATTATTTTTTATTTTGAAAAATTAATTCTAACAGAATATTTAAAAGGATTTAAAAACATTCTCACAATTTTCAAAAAGAAGATTTGAAGGATTAAAAATATACAAAATGTCAATACCTGTAAGATAAATAAATTTTCTAGGTTCTTTTTCGTACCTATTAGAATTATTTTGAAATCAAACCGAATTCCTTTGAAATCTTTGAAATTCGTTAAATTCTTTAATTTTTTTGTAATTTCGTGGAATTCTTTGTATTCTTTGAAATTTTTTGAATGAATTCACTGAATTCTCTGAATTCACTGAATTCTCTGAATTCACTGAATTCTCTGAATTCATTGAATTCTCTTAATCTTCTGAATTCCTTAAATTCTCTGAATGCCTGGAATTCTCTGAATTCCTTAAGTTCCCTGAAGTCCTTGAATTCTCTGAATTCCTTGAATTCTTTGGATTCCTTGAATTCTCTGATTTCCCCGAATCCCTTGAATTCTCTAAATTCTCTTAATTCCTTGAATTCTCTAAATTCCCTGGTTTCTCGGTATTCTCTGAATTCCTTGAATTCTCTGCATTCCTTGAATCTGTGGAATTCTCTGAATTCCGTAAATTCTATGAATTCCTTGAATTCTCTTTATTCATCGAATTTCCCGTATTCCTTAAATTCTCTGAGTTCTCTGAGTTCCTTGAATTCTCTGAATTTCTAGTTTCCCTGAATTTCTTGAATTCTCTAAATTTCCTGATTTCTCAGAATTCCCTGAATTCTTTGCCTTCCTTAAATTTGTGGAATTTGTAGAAATATCTGAATTTTCTGAATTCCTTGAATTTATTGAATACTCTGAATTTCCGAAATTCCTTGATTTCTCTTAATTCTTTAAATTTTCTGAATTCTATGAATTTATTGAAATTTCTGAATTCATTGAACTCTCGGAATTACTTGAAACCTCTAAATTCCTTGAATTCTCTGAATTCCTTGAATTATCTGGATTCCTTGAATTCTCTGGACACCTTGAATTCTCTAGATTCCTTGAATTCTCTGAATTTCCTGAATTCTACGAATGATATTATTTACCCGAATTCCTTAAATTCTCTAAACCCCCTGAGTTCTCGGAATTCTCTGAATTCTTTGAATTCTCTAAATTCCTTAAATTTATGAAATTTCTGGAGTTCTCTGAATCCACTGGATTTTCTGAATTCCTTGAATTTGTGGAATTTTCTCAATTCCTGAAATTTGTAGAATTCTCTAAATTTCCTAAATTGATTGATTTCTGTACATTCTTTAAATTTTCTGAATTCTGTGAATGTATTGCACTTTCTGAATTCTCTGAGTTACTCGAAACCTCTAAATTCCTTGAATTATCTGAATCCCTTGAATTCTTTAAATTCTCTTAATTCCTTGAATTCTCTAAATTCCCTGGTTTCTCGGTATTCTCTGAATTCCTTGAATTCTCTGCATTCCTTGAATCTGTGGAATTCTCTGAATTCATTAAATTCTATGAATTCCTTGAATTCTCTTTATTCATCGAATTTCCCGTATTCCTTAAATTCTCTCAGTTCTCTTAATTCCTTGAATTCTCTAGATTTCTCGAATTTTCTGAATCTCGTGAGTTCTCTGAGTTCCTTGAATTCTCCGAATTTCTTGAATTCTCTGAATTCTTTGGAGTCTCTGAATTCCTGAAATTCTCTGAATTCCTAGAATCCTCTGAATTCTTTGAATTCTCTGAATTCTATGAATTCTCTGAATTATTTGAATTCTCTGAATTCCTGTAATTCTCTGAATTCCTGTAATTCTCTGAATTCTTTGAATTATCTGAATTCCTGCAATTCTCTGAATTGTTTGAATTCTCTGAATTCCTTGAATTCTCTGATTTCCCCGAATTTCTTGAATTCTCTAGATTCCCTAAATTCTCGGAATTCTCGCTATTCCTTGAATTTTCTAAATTTCTTGAATTCTCTGGATTCCTTAAATTTTTGGAATTTGCGGAATTCTCTGCATTTCTTGAATTTTCTGAATTCTTTGAATTTATGGAATTCTCTGCATTTCTTGAACTTGTGGAATTCTCTGAATTCCTTGAATTTTTGCAATTCTCCGAATGCCCTTACTTCATTGCTTTCTCTGAATTCTTTGAATTTCCCGAATTCTCTAAATTTATTGAAATTTCTGAATTCTTTGAATTCTCTAAATTCCTTGATACATCTAAATTCATTGAATTCTCTGAATTCCTTGAATTCTTCGAATACTTTAAATTCCATAAATTTGTGAAATTTGTGGAGTTCTGTGAATCCATTGGATTTTCTGAATTCCTTCAATATGTGGAATTTTCTGAATTCCTTGAATTTGTGGAATTCTCTGGATTCCCTTGACTTTTCTTAATTCTTGAAATTTTCTGAATTCTCTAAATTTATTGAATTTTCTGAATTTCTGAAAATTTGTAAATTCCTTGAATTCTCTAGATTCCTTGAATTCTCTCAATTCTCTGAATTCTACGAATTATCTGATTTGCCCGAATTCCTTGAATTCTCTAAATTTCCTGAGTTCTCGGAATTATCTGAATTCCTTGAATTCTCCAATTTCCCTGAGTTCTCGGAATTCTTTGAATTCTCTAAATTCCTTGAATTTGTGAAATTTGTGGAGTTCTCTGAATCCATTGGATTTTACGAATTCCTTGAATTTGTAGAATTCTCTGAATTCCTTGAAATTGTAGAATTCTCTGAATTC